>MU228523.1:1148354-1173239 GCA_018584345.1 Thuja plicata | reverse complement strand
CCATGATCTCCTTACACACAATTCAAGATGCCGACACATCAACATTATTTGCAAGAAATACATTTTACAAAACAAATAATAAGAATAGGAATTATCCAAGGTTGAGACACCTTATTCCTAACAGAACTCCATCATTTATTTCTTTGGGTCATATGTGGGAAATAAACTATTCAATGCAGGTTCTTCATCACAAGCTACAACAACTGCATCCCTCTTCAATGTCTTAGTATTTTGTCTATTCCTATTGTAGACACCTAAAATTGACCAGGTGTCTCTTAAACATCCAAATTTGCAAATCTCAGCCAATTTCTCTAAATCTCATCAAAATGTATTAAAATGGATCAAAATCAATCAAATGGACATTTATCAAGCAAATTGGACAAAATCAATTAAAATCAAAAGGATTAATTAATAATGAAATCAAATAATCAAATTTAAGCCTAAAAGGGATCAATCAAATTATAAAATTAATTTTAATCAATTAGTTGTATAGTTTTAAATCAAAAATCAAATCCAACCCACTCACCCTTACATGGCTAAATTAATTAAATAATTGAATTAAATAATTCCTAGTTTCTTTCAACTCGATTTGATCAACCAATGAGAATTGAGGATTTTGTCTTCTTGTCCCACCTTTTGAGGACAACCATTTAAATGGTCCCACCATTTGAAACCATTTGAGGGATCAAAATCAACCAAGGATTAACCCATAGTTAATTCACTCTACCCCCTACCCTTGGGAATTTTCTATAAATACAATTCATTTTCTATGCATTTGATATCCTAGAAATTCAAGTGCAAAGCATCCTCATTATTGTCAATTTTTTAGCAATTGAGAGCATTTGAGATCAATTGAAAAGTATTTTTGATCATTTTTAGAAGCAATTGTTGAATTGAGGAGCATATCATAAGTATTTTGCATTAGAATTCCATATCATCTTGAGAATTTGAGCTAGATCTTGTATTTTATCTTTAAATGTCTCATTATAGGATTGTCCTTGAGAGAGATTAAGGCTGAGAGCTCTCTTAACAAAGCTTAGATAGGGAACCATGAGATGACATGGATTTAATTATAATTCTTAGTTTAAATTGTCATTTTATTTCCATAGAATTGTAATTTAGAGTCCTAATCTCATGAAGGTGTAATTTCTCACACACAAATGGCGCCCACCGTAGGGCTTTAAGCCTCAATTTCCTCATTTTTATCATATATTTTTGTGTGTTTGCATTACTTTTCTATCATTTTGAAGAAAATAGGAGAAGAGCTGCCTACAGAGATTTTGAAGCCGCCTGTTAGCAGTGAAAGACCACTTAAGATCATTCCTGATCTACGTGCTAGCATAATTGGACCACAATTTGCACATTTCGTGCTGCCTGCTTCTACAAAGGGCCGCCTACTAGCAGTCAAAGACCGTCTGTGATCATTCCAGAGTCGCGTACAAGCGTTATTTGACCACAATTTTCACATTCTATGACGTTTATAGTTTATCTTTAGCTGCCTATGGATTTTCTAGAGCCGCTTTCTAACTTTTAATTATCACTTTTTAAGTTTAAAGTTTCTCTTTCTAGCATTTAAAAGCTGCGTATTAACTATTAAATGTCGCGTAGAAATTTTTTCTTGTTATCAAGTTTTAAATGATTTGTTTCTCTGTCTAACTCTCTGTATTTTTTATCTCTGCAGATGAAAAATACCCAAAAGTACAGAAACCAGAGAAGAGAGTCACAAGGCCTAGAAAAGAGGTAAGAGCACAAACTAAATATGATAAACAAGTGCATGCATCTAATCTTTTAGAAAACTTAAAAGAAGAAGAAAATTTATATGATCATTACATCAAAGTTTTCTTTGCTTACAAAAATAAATTTCCTACTCTTTGATAGATTGTCATTTCTAGTTCTTTGAGCTTGATTTTGTGCAAAATTTGATTAAAAGAGCTTAGGGGTGATTTATCTTTTGAGATTTCCAAGTTTTTCTTCACTTTGTATTTTTTGTGTTGACTAACTTGTTGGAGGAGCCAGAGTGGGAACGATCGCCACTAGGTGAGTTAAAAAAAAAGCACAAATCAATCAAAAATGTGCCTAGCCTTTGCTAGCTTTGAAAATGAGGTACTTATTTTATCAAGCTTGCATTTTGGCATTCATTTAAATCTAGCATAATTAGGAAAATTTCTTTAATTGTCTAAATTGAACAAGCATTAGGCATATGCTCTTCACTTTTCGAAGTGAATCAAAAAGCCAAACGTGCAAAGTCAATTTAGTATAAAGAAAGGGATAAGAAATTGAACCACACATTTCAATTTTTAAGAACCTCCTTGTCAAGGGGTTGAAAAAGAACAAATATTGCTTGTAGTGTTTGGAACAAAGGAAGACAATAGGGATATACTCTTCACTCTTTGAGTGAATCAAATTCCCAAACTTGTTGGACTAAGTTCAATTTTCACTTTCCATGTATTCTATATTAGAGTAAAGCTTTAGAGGGCCTACCTCCCGAGAATTTTTTTTACAAAGGCGGTGAGAGGGAACGACTCAAAGTGGGAGACAATCGCTTTTTCCATGATATCATCCAAACCACTATAAAAAAAGATGTACTTTACCTTAATCGTAGAGTGACTAATTCTTGTGCAAGTCATCCTCACTTCCTCGAGTAGTCATTTGAGATTGCACAAAATCGTACTTTCGTGTGTGTGGGAAGCTCGCAAGGGGGTAAAGGAACTTAACAAGAGTTAGAATGGAGGTGTGAATAAAACCTTCTTAACTAGTAAGCCTACCTTTTTAGATTCATTGTTAAATTCCATATTTGTTTGACTCTTAGGTAGATTTCTTGGAAGATTTTCTTGTGTTATACCCATAAATAAAACATCCGAGAACATACACTTTTAGTGTTGTTTTAGGGATATGGTGCAAACTTGATGTGTGTGCTGAGTTTGTATTTGATTTTCACGCAAGAATCCTCTATAATAAGTCTAATCAGAATTATTAAACTTTTAAAAATTCAAAAACTTGAAAATTTCAACCCTGATCAGCAAAGCGCCATGTATAAACATTTCTGGACTGCGTATAAAGAATTCTGGACTGCCTGTACTTTTGAAACGCTGCTTGAAAAGATTCATAAGACATGTAAGCCACTAGAAAGTGTCATATGTAAAAATTTAAAAACTGCCTATCAATACGCAAACGATGCCTGCGAACTGCAGAGTGCCGCATACAACAATTCCAGTAACCGCGTGCAAACATTTCAAAGCTGCCTACACATAGGCAAGAGCCACCTAGAAACAAAGAAGGGAAAACAATGGATACTTCCTGGGGGTTTGAAAACAAGTTGATTCCATTTTTGGGTACCCTTTTGGACGGTTTACCTCTGTGTAACTTCAACTTGATTAGAATTTGCCATTGTTGGACTTTTTGACAAATCATCCAAGGATTGATCATTCAAGTGAGATACAAAGCCTAAGTCTTTATTCAATTTATGTTAATTCCAGCTTTTACATTATCTCATTACATCAAGGCTACCCTACAACTTGACAGATCTTATCTAAGACAAGAGTGTCCTTTTTCGAGTGATCCTTTCAGTTCTTCAAGACCTTTGTCGAAACCTATCAAAGAAACCAAACCAACAATGTCCTTTCCATTTGGTCATATAGACCCCGATCAAATTAACCATGTCAACAAGGATATGAATAACAATGGAGGGGGAAATGCTGATCCTAACAACCAAGGATTCAATAACAATACCAATGGAGGAGGAAATGGTGACCCTAACAATCAAGGGTTAAACAATACCAATCTTGGAGGAGAAAATGGTGACCCTAACAACCAAGGGTTGAACAATAATAAAAATGGGGGCAACATTGACCCTAATGATGAAGAAGCCAATGATTAAAATATTAATGAAGCAATGAAAATTCCCTTCTTCATGAAACTTATGGAAAAAGTATTGGAAAAAGACAAGAAAAAGTACTTTCTAGACCTAGCACAAACGGGTCTCAAACTTCCACATGACTATGATGTCAACAAACTCAAACAAAAAAAAGTTGAGGCTAATCCCATTGACATCCTGAATAAGCAATTCCAACTCTTCCAAATTCAATTGGACATGATGAAACAAAGCGAGGTTCCTAAACCCTTCTCTATTGAGGCTTTGTGTCCTTTTCCCTTTGATAAGTCATTAATCATGGTTCCATTTCCAACTAATGCTATCTTTACCAAATATGAAAAGTATGAAGGAAGAACTGATCCCCAAGATCACTTAAGGGAATTTTGTGCCTTAAGTCTAGAATTCATGCATGACACAACTTACCTCATGAGATTATTCCTTACAAGTTTTGGAGGTATGGCAATGGAGTGGTTTTCGAAGTTACCCTCTGGCATTTGAACCTTTGAAGAATTGGCCTCTAATTTTGTAACTCATTACTCTTATAATATAAAACATGAGATTACAATGCTTAATTTATGTAATACAAGCAAAGAGAAGGAGAGGGATTCCTACTTTTCCTACAACGGTGGAGAGCGGTATTTTCTAGATACCCTTGAAGTGTACTCGAAAAGGAGAAGATAGATATCTTTGTGAATAGCTGGAATCATGAAATGAACTATCGATTGAGGCTACAATGTCCTAGGAAATTTCAAGATCTAATTGAGAATGGGGTAACAACTGAAGAGGTGTTGGTTAAAAGTGGAGAAGTCAAACTTTACAAGGACAACAAGAATAACAACAATAACAATACCTCCAACACTAATCAAAATCGTAATGCTCCTAACAACAATCGGTTTTGGATGAGAAATAACAACAATAAAGGAGTGGTCAATGATGGAGTGGTAGAGGCAAATAATTTAAAGGCTACCCCTTTCAATCTTACTCAAAATTCAATTCAAGCCAATAATGTGAATCAAGCACCCAAAGTGCCCTTTAACAACAACAACACTAATAACAACTTTGGGAATAATCAAGGGGCTTACAAGCCTAAACCTTTCTTTGCACCTACACCCAAGAGGACTTTCACTAATTTGGGTGAACCATTGGAAAATGCATTAAGGACACTTATTGAAAATAAACTTATTGAATTACCATGGGCTCAACCATATGAACCTCAAATCAATCCAAATTGGTGGAGTGAGAATAACCATTGTGAGTATCATAGAAATCAGGAACATAAGACCAATGATTGCATGCATCTCAAACATGTGATACACGATATTATTAACAATGGTGTGATAAAAGTAGAGGGCCCTCAAACTAATGAAGATCACAGGGCCTTTAAGACTCCTTTCTATAAGCATGAAAAAGGAGAATCTTCCAATTCTAACAATGGAGGAAACAATGGGAACAATGCAAGAGGCAATAATAATGTTAACTTTGCCCATACCTATGATAATACTATCAATGTTATTTCCGGCCATGAGAGTAATATCAATGTTGTGGTGATCAAAGCACAACCTAAAGTGGAATCGTCTAATGCCATCACAAGGGGGAAAGCCTCAAAATTTTCCCTACAAGGGGGTAATCCTATTACTATTGGTCCCAAAACACCAATTATTTTGGCTAAACAAACACCACCTACAACAAAGCCTTATAGTTTGGTGGATCAATTACAAAAACTCCTGCCCAAATATCAATTTTGGACTTGTTGAAATTATATCCTAATCACAAGGAGATCTTGGAAAAATCCTTGGTTGAGACCACCATTCCCATAAACTTGGAAGAAGAAAAATTTGAGAACATGGTAGGACATCTCATAGCCCCTCATTGTCTTTCATTTTTAGAGCAAGATGATATTTCTATCACACATCCTCAAAACTTACCCTTGCATATAGAGGTGTTAATCCAAAGGCACAGAGTCAAGAGCATCCTCATAGATGGGGGAGCTAGTCTTAATATTTGTACTTTAAACCTTGTCAAGTCATTAGGGTTAACTGAATCAAACATTGATCCTAAAAATCAAATCACCATTAAGGCTTATGATGAGGAGGAACAATCTTCAAAGGGTATGATTATTCTACCAATTCAAGTGGGACCTATCAAAAAGGATACCATATGTTAGGTCCTTGATATGAAATTGACTTACAATATCCTACTAGGAAGGCCATGGATACATGAAATGCAAGCGGTACCTTCTACATATCACCAATGCATAAAGTTTCCACACATGGGGGAAGAGATCACGATTGGAGGAGATTAAAATCTATTCCAATATTGTAATGCTTTAAAGCCAAGTCATGAATTGTACATTCCTCACAATAGGGAAGGAATTATCCCTGATATTTCCATGGAAGAACACAAAGAGTAAAGTTCAAAACCAACATCAAATGTTACATCAACTTCTAACCCTACTCAAACTAACTCAAGCACATCAACTAAGGGAAAAGAAAAGATGAGTTGTGAGGGTTCAAATTCAAATGATAATTCAGTCAAGACTTCAACATTGAGAATGGAAACTTCAAAATCCACTAAGGAAGAAATAGAACAAGCTAAGAAAGATCATTATCAAAAGATGATTGACATGATGAACCAATTTGAGAAACAATGCAAAATTCACTCAAAAGGGGTAGGGGAATATTCCATTTCCATATTTGATTTATCTACATCTCCAAGGACACATGGGAAACCATCCAAAAATCATCAACCCCATAAATATAATTCTCATTTTGTGAGAGAATGTGACAAACAAGCAATGGAAATAGAGGATAATGAAGTATTGCAATGGCTTTATAAGGATGAGGATAATTCAAATAATCCTATTGAAAGGGTGCAACATATCAATATCCAAACTGATCAATATGGAAAAGGATTTGATATCATGAGGAAAATGGGATATAAGGGAAGAGGACCCTTAGGATTTTGACATAGAGGGTTGTTAGAACCTATCGAACCTGTTTGGAGAGAATATGAAGAGAAATTCGGCATAGGTTTTCAGCATAAAGGAGAAAGTTCAAGTCCCATGCATGATTCTCGTGCACATATACACCTTGTTAGTTCTGAAAGTGAAGATGATTATAGAGATTATGAGTTGGATTCTTTTTCCAAATAATCTTTCCATGACATAGAGGTTGATACCATTCACACTTATGCAACTCCTAAAGTTGAAACTCAAGAACATGTGACTCAAGGTTTGACTTCTAATCAAACATCAAGTGAATGTCAACAAGCTAATGTAGAACAAGCACCTCTTTACACTCAATGGGTAGGTGAACCTTGGGTACCTTCATGGGTGGGATATTCTAACCTAGTGTTTAATCCACATGCTTTCTTTCCCATGGAAATCTCAGAGGACTCAAGTGAAGAGGATTTTGATCCTTCTTCCATGGACCATCTGGAAGAGGCACATGTCATAGACCTTGATGATAAAATGTATGAACCCTCCAATGAATTCATGTCCTTAAATCCTTCAAATGATAACCCATCCAATGAATCCTTATCCTTGATGCATCCTGAACTTATTGATTGGGATCCTTCTGAGCCAAATGACTTACTATACTTCTCAAATGACATTGCAATGGACCTATACCTCAATGCGGTTGAACCAAATTCTTCCATCCATGAATTCACTCTAGACATAATGATAGGGGAATGTGCTCAACCTCTTAATCTGAAAAATGAAAAGAAAAAATACAAAAAAATGAGAAGGTCTAGTGGTGAAAACTACCATGTGGCAGTGCTAGACCCAAAAAAGTAAAAATAAAGGATGTCTCCAAAGGTAAAAACCCAACTATGGCACCTAAGGAAGAGAGGTTGGACACCTTACCAGCACATGAGGATGAAAGATCACCTATACTCATTGAACCAACATAAAAGGTTAATATTGGTACCGAAGTGGTTCCTAAATTTATTCACTTGGCAGCATCTTTGAGTCCCTTGGAGAGGAAAGAGTTCATCAAATTCTTTAAAGAAAAACAAGTCAACTTTACATGGTCATATGCCAACATTTCCAGATTGGATCCAAGCTTCATAATGCATCATTTGAATGTGAAACCCAGGGGTAAGCCTCTCAAGAAAAAGTTGAGAAAAATACATCTACATGTAGCCCTTTTAGTCAAAGCAGAATTGGAAAAACTACTCAAGGTGGGATTTATAAGAGTAATTGCATATGCCGAATGGATCTCCAATATTATACCAATTACCAAAAATGATAAATCCATAATATTTTGCATGGATTTCAAAGATTTAAACCTTGCTTTCCCAAAAGATGACTTTCCATTGCCTAGCATTGATTCTATTATGGATCTAACTGCGGGTCATTCTATGTTTTCACTTATGGATGGATTTAGTGGGTATAATAAAATTTTCATTGCACCTAAGGATCAAGATAAGACAGCCTTCATATTCCCATGGGGTACTTTTTGTTGGAATGTGATGCCCTTCAGTCTCAAAAATGCCTGAGCCACTTATCAAAGAGCAATGACTACCATTTTTCATGATATGATGCACACCTTTTTAGAAGATTATGTGGATGAAATTATAGCTAAGTCACATGAAAGAAAAGATCATTTACCCATAGTTGAAAATATTTTTACAAGGCTAGAACAATTTAAAGTAAGACTCAACCCAAAGAAGTGTGCTTTTGGGGTACAATCTGGAAAACTCCTAGGGTACATTGTTTCTGCAAAAGGCATTGAAGTAGATCCTGAAAAAGTACAAGAAATAATGGATATGGAAATTCCAAAGAATATTATTCAAATGAGGTCACTTCAAGGGAGGCTTCAATCTATAAGGAGGTTCATTTCTCAATTGGCAGAAAAATGACATTCTTTCACAAGGTTGCTACACAAGGACACCATCTTTACATGGGATGAAGAATGTGTTAAAGCCTTTACATTGTTGAAAATATACTTGATGAATCCACCCATCTTGATGTCACCTATTCAAGGAAAACCTTTATTACTCTATATTTCACCAACGGAAAAATCTTTAGGAGTTTTATTGGCACAAGAGGATAATGAAGGGAAAAAAAGAGCTATTTACTACTTGAGTAGAACTTTGATTAAATATGAATTAAACTATAGCTTCATGGAAAGGGCTTGCCTAGCAGTGGTATTTGCCTCTCAAAATTTAAGACACTATATGTTGATGCATAAGGTGAAACTCATAGCCAAAATTGATCCATTTAAATATTTACTTAGTAAAACAGCCCTAACTGGAAGGATTACAAAGTGGGTAATGGTGCTTAGTGAGTTTGACATTGAGTATGTTGATAGGTAAGCAATTAAAGGTCAAGTTATTGCAGATCAATTGGCCGATTATCCTCAAGAATCTACACATCCAATTCAAGTGGAGTTTCTGGATTCTGAGATTGTTAATGTGGAAGCTAAAACATGGACCTTATACTTTGATGGATCTTACACCCAAAATGGTAGTGGAGAATGCATTATTTTGATCACTCCTCAAGGTTACACAATTCCAAAATCTTACAAGTTATTATTCCCTTGCACAAACAACATTGCAGAGTATGAAGCTTTGGTCATAGGTATCAAGATGGCCTTAGAATGGATAGTCATAGAATTACAAGTCTATGGGGACTCTCAATTAGTTATCAATCAAGTCAATGATGAGTATAATACCAAGGATGAAAAATTGATGCCTTACAAGAAATTGGTTGATGATTGGAAAAAGTACTTTGCTCTGATTACTTTTGAACAAATCCCAAGAGACAAGAATAGAGCAGTGGATGCAATGGCTACCTTGGCATCTTTGCTTCAAATACCCGATCAAAATGTGAGGTATGAGTTCTTGGTGGAAGAATTGGTTAAACCAGCATTTGACCTACCTAATACCCACATTATTGCCCTTTTAAATGGACATGACTCACCATGGTATGGACCCATTTATGCCTACCTAAAAAACCAAACCTTACCTATAAACCAAACCCATGCCCAAAAGCAAAATTTCATAAGACAAGTGGCTCGTTATACCATCCTCTCTGACACATTGTATCGTAAGGGTCTTGACGGAATGCTCCTTAGATGTCTAGAGGAAGATGAATCACAATTAGCTTTAAAAGATGTCCATGAGGGTATTTTTGGGTCACATTATAGTGGTTTAAACCTAGCTAAGAAAATCCTATGCATGGGGTACTTTTGGAAAACCTTAGAAAGAGATGCTTGTCATTTTGTCAAAGTTTGTGCAAAATTTCAGTACCATGGAGACATGATCCATGCACCAGCACAAGAGTTACAACCATTTTTCACACCATGGTCATTTTACCAATGGGTTTTTGATTTGATTGGTATGATCTATCCACCTTCTTCAAATGGACATAAGTACATTCTCACTGCAATGAAGTACTTCACTAAATGGGTTGAGGCCATTCCTTTAACAACTGCAACGGGGAAACAAATTTCCATGTTCATCCTTAATCATATCATTTTCAGATATGGCATTCATCGTTCCATCATTACGGATAATGGAAAAAAGTTTAAGAACAAGGATGTAGATGAACTTTGTGACACATTCCATATTACTCATCACTCTTCATCCATTTACTATCCCCAAGGTAATGGACAGGAAGCTACCAACAAAAATATCCTCAAAATTCTTAAAAGATCAGTTGGTAAGTTAGGAAGAGACTGGCACCTTCAAATCAATCCAGCATTATGGGCTTATAGAACTAGTTTTCGCACCCCGACAAGAGCTACACCATTTTCATTGGTTATGGGGCCGAAGTTGTTCTACCCTTAGAAGTTGAAATACCATGCTTAAGAGTGTCATTACATGGATTGATTACAGATGAGGATTATAGGGTCACCCAAATTCAACAATTGGATATGTTGGAGGAACATCAAACTCAAGCTTATGATCATTTGAAAGTGTATCAGAATCGCATCTCAAAAAACTATAACAAGCATATTAAACCAAGAACCTTTCAAGTGGGAAATTTAGTATTGAGAGAAAATCCAAAAAATCAGGTTGATAGAGAAAAGAAAGGAAAGTGGGAAGCAAATTGGCTTGGTCCTTTTGTCATTGTTTCTTCTTTTGGAATGGGGACTTACAAATTGGCTAATTGTGAGGGTGATGAATTGCAAGAACCTATCAATAGCATTCATCTTAAGAGGTTTCAAACTTGATTAGATGAAAGAGTATCAGAGGAAAGAGTATAAGTTGAGAGTATCAGATGATTCAACATCACCTTTTTCCATGAGATAAAGTCAAAAATACAAAAAAGGAGAAAAGATCAAAATACAAAAAAATCAGAAAGTTCAAAAAGCCAAAAATATTGGAAAAGTAGAAAATAAAAAAAAAAGGAGAAAATTGAGCATGAAGAAAGAAAAAACATTTGAAAAATAAAAAAAATGTTGTCTTGGTAAAAACCTAGCAAATAGGTGCCTTGATGATAAAAATAAATAAAGAAATCAAAAAAATAAAAAAAAATAAAAAAGAAAAAAATTGAAAAAATTGAAAAAGGGAAAAAGTGCCTTGGTGAAAACCTAGCAATAGGCGCCTTGGTAGCAAAAAAAGGAAAAAAAAAAGAAAAAGAGAAAAAGAGCAATAATCCCAAGAGGTGAAAACTTGGAAACAGGTGCCTTTTGTCCCTTAGGTCTTTCCTAGTCACATTTGTACATATTGCATTTCATCATCTCATTTGTCCATATCCTCATTGCATCTGTCATTTGTGCATAAGTCATAATAAAGTCTCAAAGCTGCATTGTTTCATTCTAGGTTTCATTTTTCCCTAAGTTTCACATTGATCACATTTATCACTTGGGGGAAAACATCATGAATTTTGGTACTAAACGGATTCAAGAGTGCTACATTTTGGTCACACATCAGAAGTAGATTTTCAGATTCAGAGGAGAGATATCTTGGAACCTTTGATGGATATCATTATTCAATCTTGAACAGTTTGATCCTATACCATGATCCTTGAATTTCATTGACTTATTTTATCAGGATTAAAATTTGACAACCCTTAAATGATCAGAATATTTGGAATTCTTTTTGAAAATCTTGATACATTTCAAAACACTTGGATTTTTTGATGAATTTTTCATTGATTTTTTTGAGTCATGTTCTTTTTAGCTAATCGATGATGTTTCGACTATATTGGCGATGGTGAAGACATGATGTTTTCTTAACTTCTGTGTGACTGTTTTGAGGGAGATTCTTTAACTTGTGTGAATTCGTCTAAGGACATGGTCATCAAAGAACCATCGAGGACATTCACATAAGGAGGGTTAACCTTTGTTTTTTAATGCAAAAGGATACCTTGGCTATTTAGATCTTCAATATCTTAATACCAACATCCACTTGCAATGTTGAATCTGATTAAACCGGTATTCATACTCCCATAGTTGGTCATTCAACTAGTGAGGGTTGTACTTGGTTCGCAGACGGTTACCAAATGAGATGAAAGTCATATTCATATTCTTATGGTCGCAGTGGCACTAGTAAGGATGGTATCTACTCCTAGTTCCACAACGCTCAATGATGAAAATATATCTTTGTTTGCATTTCTTTTGCAAACCTCAAGGAAAATTAGTTGCATTGCATTTTCATATTAGATTAATTGCATTTGCATGTTAGCTTAATAGCCTTTACTTTTAGCAAATTTCCAAGTTAAAGGAGGTTCATCATCATTAATGGGTTATACATCAATTCAATGGTTTCAAATCATCAATAATTTTACATTCATGGCATTAATCATTATTTATTATATATTCATAACAAACAGAAAAGAGAAAAAAAAAAAAAGGGAAAAGAAACATTAATCATTAGTCATTTATCCACTCATCATTTAGGATTTGCATCTCATAAATTAAGTTGCATACATTAAATTCCAAAAAGATAGTTGCATTCATTTTATCATTGCACTAAGTATTGCATCCATATCATTACATTGCATAATCCATACATCATGATAACATCATAAAATCATATAGAAATAAGTTGCATTAAAATCATTTGCATCCATCTATCTATGTCCTACTCTAAGACATTGCATCCATAGCATAATAGAAGTAAATGCATCATAGAATCATGTAGATATGCATAAAAGAAATCTCATAACAACATCATAAAAGGGGAATCAATGGAAGATCATCATACATAAATGTCCATCATCAAATGTCTTTAGCAAATCTATATATCAAAGATACATCAATACATGATCCATATATCAAAGTCCTAATAAAAAAATACATGATACATCAATACAATATCTGGATATCATAGATCCCAATCTATCTCATGACCCAATAGGGGCACCTGATCCATCTCTGGTGATACCTATACCTGAACCTCCTACTCCATCAGGATCTTTGTCACCTGATCTATACTGTGTGGAAGGTAGTGCCTGACTAGTGCTCGCACTGGTAGGTAAATGAGCTAAAGTGGCCAAGAATTGCTGCAACATAGTTGAAACCTGATCTAATCATACAATAAATGTAGTCATCCATGCCTGTAATCCTTGAACATACTAAACTAAGTCATCCACTATGGGAGGAATTGGAGGTTCCTATGATGCTGGAGGAGCCTAAGGTGCCTGTGGCGCTAATGGAACCTATGGTATCACTGGTGTCGTACTACTCTATGGATCTACATGAGGAACCTATCTCTGTGGAGATGGAGGTCTCTGTGGAACCTGTCCCTGTAATGGAACCTGTAATGGAACCTATCTTGCAACCTAGACTCGTCTATGTCTCTGCCTAGCCCACTCTGCACCAACTCTGCCATGAGCCTGTCTCTTCACAGGTACTTATACCTGCAGTCGCCTTTGTCTAGGCTGACCAAATCCCCCACCTTAGCCTCTAACATGACCACCACACATCTGAGGTCCCACAACTCTCTATACCCTAGGTTCTCTCTGGACCCTCTATCTCTGAGGTCTCCTTCCTTCTCCATCGCCATCATCATCATCCCCACCATCATCATCAGATAGATCATCAACATCTAGAATAGGCTCAGTTGGATCTGTAAATCTAACAAAGTGATGTTGTAAGAACCACTCTTGATACTTAGCGGACATCCCTGCATCAGCTACATGTGTCATCAGATCCCATCTCACAAATCCAAGCTGACCAATCTGTGCATAGGCATACTGATAATCAACCTGAGATCCCTACATGGATTGCTCTGCCTATATCCTGGGAAAAAGTGCCATACCCTGGGGCATATCCTGTACTCAGCCATACTGAGGAAGCACTCTCCTAAAGAAAAATCTCTCTATACACAGTGGTGATCGACCAATCATCCACCAAGGATAAAAAATATAAGGTAAATCGTCATCATCCTCTCACCACCTCTTGCAGCTCAAATATGGTCTCTAGATGACCTGATCGATATCGTTGATAGGACGATGCCAAAACTCAACCTTTCCTAGGCGATGCTGGACAAGCATACCTTCATACAGAAAAGCATATGAATACCCTTGGGCGCGCACTTTTGTTGAGACTGGTCTGGTGATAGGGATATGCTCCCAAGTCCACAGCTGTAGTAAAACCACACCTACTGAGATAGATGTGCTGCGCCTATATACAATCTCATGAAGATCATGATAAATTTGGGCTAACACACAGGAACCCCAGTCGAATCTCTGAGGATTAGCAATCATGTCCTCCAATATATGGTCCCGTCCGACCACAAAGCCATGACCTCTCCTATCTGGAAGAAACAATCCTCTGATGACTGCTCCTAATAATGCTGGCAAGGTAGGAAACGAAGCAAACTGTGCCCAAGTAATGCAATCATTCTCAATGGTGTTGTCTCCAAACAACTGTCTGCATACGCTGCCATCATAAATTGAATCATAGTATACTCACTCTCCACAAGTTGGGATCCTCAACAATCTATATACATGCTCTAGCGTGATAGTCATCTCACCAAGGGGTAGATGGAAAGTGTTATGGTCAGAGTGCCATCGCTCTGCCATAACTGTCAGTAGACCTTGATTTAGATGAAACTGAGGGAGATCAAGCAGGAAACTAAGACCACATGTCTCGATAGTACGTCTCTCAAGAGGCGTAAGCTCATCAACTAAATCAAAGATCGAAGACACTACACCCCATACTCGCAACTTACGGTAATGTTCCTACATTTTGAAACAAAGTGAATTATATTAGTTTTTCTATTGGTGGATCATTCTAAGTCAATCAAACACATTAAATCTAACTTTCTCTATTTTGAGCGCATCAACCTATTGTTCCTAACCTCTAGATCTTGAGAAGGGATCAATTTGACATCATTTTAATCAATCTGATTGGCGTATCAAACATTCATCAATATGATTTTTTTAATATCCTAAACACTAAGTGACATCATGGAAGTACATTTTCTAGCTTGGCAATCAATCAAGTCTTTTTAGACGTTTAATCAAAGGCAATTTGATTCTATATTTTCATTTTTGCCCATATTTCCTTGTAGGTGGCACTTGGCTAAGTGTACGCGGATTTTTAGCCCTACAGCACTGAAATTTTCATACGCGGCACTTTAATCATTAGAGGTGGCACTTTACCAACCACGTGGCCTTTTAAAGTCCTAGGTGGCTTTCAAATTTTACTAGGTGGCCTTGAAATGATAGGGTTTCATAGGTGGCACAAAATTAATTGGGTTGCAATTTTAACCTAAGTCCTAGGCAGCTCTGGATTGCTCCAACACGGCTTTAAAATGTGTGGAGGCGGCTTTTCACTAGCTTGGGCAGCTTTTAAAGTTTCCTACGTGGCGTTTTGCAAAGAATTATCTAAAAAGCATTAAATTTTGCAATAAATGCTAATAAATGAGCAATAAATGCATGAGGAAGGTTGAAATCACTCACCGGAGGTCCGTAGTTGGGAGGTCTCTGATAACGGTGCGCTCTCTTGAATCGATGCTCTCGAATGTGGACCACCATCGCTGTCAATCATCACATGATCAGAGCAAAAATCTCAATAGTAAAAGTGAAAATGAATAGTAAATTTGGGTTTTTCAACCTATTTAATCCATTTTACCCTAATTTTTGAAAATTTTTGACCCAGTTGGATTCAATTGCATATTTCTGCACACTGGGGCATCTTCTGACATCTTTTCCAGCATTATTGTTTATCAGAAATGAAATCATCTTGGATCTATTCATCACTAGTTTCATCAAATTTTGGCATTCAGAACATCAAAATGTTTTCATTTCTTAGGGGGCATCATCATATCATCAAATCTAGGGCATTAAAAATTCAAACTTTATCATTGGGGCATTCTGTATCAAGTTTCACATCTAGTTCTGCATCGGGGTTTCACATCAGGTTTTGCATAAAATTATCAATATCAGGTTTTGCATCAGTTAATCAATCAGACATCAGTATCAAATCTGCATCAGGACATCAGGTTTTCTTTGAATCAATGCGCTTCGTACATCAACTCAAAGAGGGGCATTTGTAGACACCTAAAATTGACCAGGTGTCTCTTAAACATCCAAATTTGCAAATCTCAGCCAATTGCCCTAAATCTCATCAAAATGCATTAAATGGATCAAAATCAATCAAATGGACATTTATCAAGCAAATTGGACAAAATCAATTAAAATCAAAAGGATTAATTAATAATGAAGTCAAATAATCAAATTAAAGCCTAAAAGGGATCAATCAAATTATATAATTGATTTTAATCAATTAATTGTATAGTTTTAAATAAAAAATCAAATCCAACCCATTCACCCTTACATGGCTAAATTAATTAAATGATTGAATTAAATAATTCCTAGTTTCTTTCAACTCAATTTGATCAACCAATGAGAATTGAGGATTTTGTCTTCTTGTCCCACCCTTTAAGAACAACCATTTAAATGGTCCCTCCATTTGAAACCATTTGAGGGATCAAACTCAACCAAGGATTAACCCACGGTTAATTCACTCTACCCCCTACCCTTGGGAATTTTATATAAATACAAGTCATTTTCTATGTATTTGATATCCTAGAAATTCAAGTGCAAAGCATCCTCATTATAGTCAATTTTTGAGCAATTGAGAAGTATTTTTGAGCATTTGTAGAAGCAATTGTTGAATTGAGGAGGAGCATATCATGAGCATTTTGCATTAGAATTCCATATCATCTTGAGAATTTGAGCTAGATCTTGCATTTTATCTTTAAATTTCTCATTCTAGGATTGTCCTTAAGAGAGATTAAGGCTGAGAACTCTCTTAACAAAGCTTAGATAGGGAACCATGATATGTCATGGATTTAATTACAATTCTTAGTTTAAATTGTCATTTTATTTTCATAGAATTGTAGTTTAGAGTCCTAATTTCATGAAGGTGTAATTTCTCACACACACCTATTTTTTGTTTGTTCAAAGTTAGTTACAAAATCATTGTAACAAAAATCAGGTTTTTCTGACACAATTGAATGTTTGAAAGGTGAAATAGAACTTGCAGCGATGTATGAGATTCCACTTGTGGTTCTAATAATTGTACCATGAGTATTAGTAACAGTAACGCCCTGACCCATCACAAGTGTAGTATTTGGACTGTTTGAAGGGTTTTGTCCTGAAGGTTTGGCAATTGTTGGACTCACAGTCACAGACACCATTGGCATTGTTGTCATAACCTTTTGCTTATTTACACTTCCTTGATCTCTGGGATCCATTGATTTCATGTCTAGTTTTAATTTCCTTTTCAAACCACTAGTACTACCCATGCCATCCCCACCAGTGGTAGTGGCACTTGATTCAGATTGAATCTGAGTGCTTGGCAAAGGTGGAACTAGATTTGAAGCTAGAACAAATGAAGGTGCAAGGGTATGAGACTAAGTAGTACCTTTTTTTTATGAACTTCCAATTACTGGTACCCTACCACATTTTGGTGGAGCGGGTGTGGCAATTGGATAAAAATCCCCTTCTCTTGTGGGACCCATACCACCCCTACCTGGAAAACCCATTTTTTCTACCATGTTTGCCCCTTTGCCATATTTTTCTTTTGTGGACACATTGACTCTAGTACGAATTGTCACAAAATCCCACCCATCAAAATCAATATCTTGATCATCATAATCACTAGGATGTGCTTGACCAAGATGCTCATTTCACAAATTGCTAAATATTTCATCCTCATCCGCATCATAAAGATCTGCAGAGGTCTTTGGCTCATCGAGATTCTTCCTCATTTCCCAAAAATCTTTAATTTTGGTTGCAGTCCAATTATCATCTTTACATTGAAGTGCTATTTTGTTTGAAATAGCTTTTGTAGATGATTGAGCAGCTTGCTGGTTAAAATTGTAGGATGACTTGTGCTGCACTTTTACTTTATGCTTGTGCAATGCAATAATTTGTGATGACAATTCTTGTATTGAAATATTATTTTTAGTGGTGTATTTCTCCATCTCTTTTTTGACCTCATCCCTGGACTCCATGTTTTTAAATTTTTCTATCAATGACATACTCTCATGTTGACATTTTCTTGCGGAGCTCCCATTCTCTCTAAGCTTTGTTCCAATTATGGTTAGTGGATCATACTACAAAAAAGAAAAAAATTGAAAAAAATCCTCTGCCACTTTGAATCCTCTTCTCTCAAATGTGAACCCTCCCAATGAGAAAGGAAAGGAAGGAAATATCATTTTCTTTTGTTGACCATTAAAGAGTGCATTTGTGCTCTCCATTTTCCGAACATATTCCAATGCAAATGCCCTCTCTGTAACATAAATTGGAAGTTTGTAGGGTTCTACCACTGAACTGTATAACCTTAACACAGTGTAGTCTTCCATGAAGTACTAGTCATCCAATTGTATTTGACTTCTGAGTTGAATGCAATCTCTACAAGACATAGGCAATCTAGGCAATAGAGTGCCTGTAATTTTATGATACATTGGTGCCAAAAAGAATTCTACAAAATTGTTATAGTTCCTTCTGTTATCACTCATCCTTATCTAAGGTGTCCATTCATATATTGCATTTTGGACCTAACTTTGAAGCTTGTTTGTCTGAAATATTGCATGATACTTTACTAAAAGAAGATAGCACAAGTAGGTTGTGAACCTAAATATCTTCTGTGAACCTCTTTTAATCATTAGTAATTGTTCTTGTATGCAATGAACAGTGTGCTCAATAAAATTATATTTTACTGGTTCTTTTTCGCAATGAATATGAAAAATCATTTCAAGAATGTTGGCACCCGCTTCTTTGTTACTATCCAATCCCAAACAAAATGCTAGCAAGGAAATACTATCCTGAACCCATTGCACAAAAATATCATAATCATAAGGAGGCTTATGATCTGAATCCAGACTAGAATTGCTTGTTATTCCTTTGATAAATGAATCTTTCTATTTTGAATCTATTTTTTCATAACTCTCTGTCAGCTTTCCCAGGTCAATGTGCACATTTGATTTTTGTGCTTCAAACCCTAGGTCCAACAGACTAGCAAATTCAGTCTCTGTTATCGACAAAATTTCCTCTTGAGTATTTTTATTGACAATTTCTTTTCTATTTCCATCATAATTTTTGGCGTAGAGCATGACAATTTCTGGACAAGGGAATACTTGAGGTAACGCCATGCGTGTTGACCCAACAACCCATGGTGCAATTTTATTTGTCTTTTCCTTTAACGTGTTGTTAAATGGAAAAAAAATTGAATCCTTCATTGGATATTTCCACTTATTTTCAAGTGCAAATCTAATTTCCATGATTCCCTTATTTCCATGGATAATAGGATAAAAAATATCATGGAATTCATCAGTGAAACCTGGTGTTTTAACTAGTTTGTGGAAGTCTATTATCTTTGTTTCCTTTCTTTTCCCTTTACACGTACTCTTGGTATTTTTTTTTCCCATCGTGGACCGTGGTATACTAGTATTACTATTTACTTGTATGAAAATTCAAAAAATTCTACACAGGTGATAGCTACAATTTACAGGCGTGTTTGAAAATTCAACCCTAATTCTATGACTACAATCTAAACAGTAAACCTCTAGATTTAATAAATTTAAAGGGCGGGACGTGGGTGTTCAATATTTTACCCACAAATTAAATTTGTGCAGACTATGAGTGGGCAGAGAGCTAAGAGATTGTTGCATTCCTCAATCCTCAACCTAGAATCCATAACCCCTTTCTGAATCTCCAATACACTATACTAGTAAGAACAGAAATTATAAAAAATTAGGTTAAAATTGTATAATAGTGAGTAGTACTGAATCGTCAGTCATGACTCGTCACTCGCATTAAATTTTACTGTCACTCATGTTAACTTTTATTGCTTCTCCAGATATCTGAGGTCACTAGGACATGTGTCACTTAATTGTTTGGTCTGCGATCAAATTGAGCTTATTACTTATTAAATGTTAAGTTACTCTTTTACTCCAATTATGATTTTAATTAAACTTAGCTGAGTGTACACATGTCATGATTACAGAATAGGTTTGAAAAAATGGGGTTTCTTTTCCCTTTCAGCCTGAAATACACCGCATGTCATTCATCTGTGCTCATCCAATAGTCACTGGTTTCTTTTAATCTTCCTTTATCTTTTGTTCTTTCAGTCATCATCGAATGACACCGATTGAATGAGTGTACACGTGTCATGATTTTGGAATAGGATTACAAAAATGGGATTTATTTTCCCTTTCAGCCCAAAATACACTATATATTGTTGATCTCTGCTCATCCAACGATTTCTGGCAGTCACTATCATTTGTGGCAGGTCCCATTTATTTACTTCCATTTATTTACTTTGAATTATATTTATCGGATGACACCGATTATGTGAGTGTTCACGTGTCGTCTGATTCGTCTGATTGAATGAGTGTACACGTGTCATGGTTTTGGAATAGGATTGAAAAAATGAGATTTATTATCCCTTTAGGCCCAAAATACACCGTACGTCATTGATCTTTGCTCATCCAACGGTCGCCAAAAATATAGTTACATGTAACACCATATGCCAAAAATTTATTAAATTTAAATAAGATGAAGTATTGAAACTGTCTAATATAAAAATAACTAATTAAAATATTGCAATCACAGATAACTATCTAATTATTTATTAATTTATAACTAACCATAATTTGTAAAATGCTTTAAACTTTTACAATTCCACATTCGCAGTCGCACACATGACACATTGACATAATGATAATTACATTTGTCATTGACATGGAAAAATTAAGTTATTACTCTTAAATAAATCACACACATACATTAAACATTGCTACATTTTTGGTTCATATTATATATCATAGATTCACACATCGATTTGGCAATGTGAATGGGCATAAAATTTATTATTTATTATTTATCAAAAGTAAAGTCTTTAGATTTATTTACAAAATTGCAATTAAAAAATATTACGCAGACAATCTATTATCTCACACACTAATAGTCTGATATGTGTCTCATTTCTAGAGGAAGGTAGAAAAATTACAATAATTTTTAAGAGTCGAACAGCAAAATTTTCATTAATTATTTCAAAAATTTACATCACTAATATTATAATATACTTTATAATTTTTATAATTATAGATTAACTTTATACTATAGTCACACCGTAAACCCTACAAAATGGGAAGTATCCAAACAGTTACAAAATTTGTTGCTACAAGGGCACTGGTTGATCATATAAGAAAAAAAAAATGAAATGAAATGCGGAAACCCATTTTAAGAACATAAACAGTAAGGGTCTTCATCTCCATCCTTGTCTGAGAAGAATTGTCTGTGGAGGATAATCTCCCCAAATTCATCGAGCTAGGTGTAGTCCATCTCCTCAAAGTCATCGAGGTGAAACCACTTCCGCAGGAAGTCCCTCCCTATTCGCACCCACTTTTGATGTCACGGAAGCTGCCTTTCATTAAGTTTCAGTAGGAAGGGTTGCCTTTCCACATTGCTTCCTCACTGGATAAGCTTTTCAATTTCATCAGCCCAAGGGATACCCAACCTCAATTCTGCGAAAATGACTTGGATGTCATCCACCATAAATTGATCCTTGAAAATATTTCACAGTAGCATAAGCATGTATACATTCTCTCCTCCAAGGTCTAGAAGAGACGCCAGGAAGCAGGACGTAATTTCCGTGCTGACGCGGTATCTCTTCTCATTGCGAATGAACTCATGGGCGAGCACCATCAACACAACATTGTTAATGAAAGAGCTCACTTCCTTGCAAACGGAAGTGAGTACTTCGTCTCATATCCTACCCAAAAAGGGATTTTTCTCATCAGTGGATGTAGTTCTCAACCTAATTGGTGTGTCCATCTCTTCCTAAACTAAAAACGTAAATCTTCAAACTACACATAGAAAATTGAAATTCTACAAATCTATAGAATCATAGATCTAAAAACTTAAAACCAGAGGGCCGAGGCTGAAAGGCAAAAGAAAATTGAAATTGATGAAGAAGCAAGAAATAACGTCTATTAATAGCCATGTTTCATATATTCTATATCTTTAGGTAAATCATTCCCATTAATGCAGGAGTGTGGGAAATTACTAATATAATCAATGGTCACTATACTAATAACTATAGTTTGTACTAGTATAATTTTGGAAACCGTGCGAATTGCCTGATGGCTAAGGAATGTCACTGTCACTCTGACAAGACATTCATTTCTTGCAAGTTATCATGCCAACCTGGCAACGTGTATCAATTCTACAGACTTCTTACAAAAATTGGTTTCTTTTGAGAAATTGTGCCCGAGATAAAACTCTAGCCATTGACCTACGATCAATCAACGGTCTCAATTAATACATTTACAATTTATGGTTCTAAACAAACAGGTTTAAGGTACATGTTAATGGTATCAATGCGCATAGTTTATAGTACAATGTACATACCACATGACTAGGAGTTCGTAAATTGTAATTATTAGATGTTTTATGAATTTTCATTTGGCATTTGTTAATTTTAGATTTTAGTTTTACTTTAAAGTTTAAAGAATAACTACTTTAAAATCTCATAATTTGGCAGTCGCACAATCACACATGTGACATGATACATGCAAAAGTTAAGTAATATTAAGTTATTACTGTTAAATAAATAACATACTGTCATACATTAACAATTTAACATTTGTTTGGTTCATTTTCAATTTCACAAATTATAAAATCACATATGTCACACATACATATTTTACAATTAAATCCATAAAAACAAACTGAAATGAAGTTGAAAAATTTTCATTAATATTTTATATAAATTTACAATATTTGGAATTTTGGACTTGGAGACTTGAAGTCCCTACAAAACTTTAAAGACGAAACCTACTATAGTGAAATTTTCCAAATTTCAGGCGGAGGCCATAGGGACACAACACTAAGGATTTTTCCCTCAGTCTAAGTAGAAATTTTCAGACACCACAAGCTCTGCTTATTCATACAACCATCTGTAGTCCACCAAGTCATCCAACAGAAACCATTTGTGAAGAAAATCCCTACAAATATGTGCCCATTTCCTATGGCTCGTCAACTGCTGAACATCCAGGTTCAAAAGAAAAGGTTGAATGGCCACATATTCATCTGACTCGAATAGCTTGCTTAAATCACTTGCCCAAAGGATCCCCACCCTAATTGTGCATAAAAAACAACCTCAACAATGTTACCCAGGAATCCATGTTTGAATAGCTTCCTTAACAGAAGGAGCATATCCACCTTCTCTCCCCCGAGGTCCAAAAGAGATGCCAAAAAATGGGATGTAATGTCCGTGTTAACTTGGTACCTATCGACATTTTCCAAAAATTCATGGCCCAGCACCATCCTCACAACCTCATTTGTTAAGCCTCTAAACTCCTTGCAAACTGATTCAAGGGTTTGGTTTGAGACCAGGCCCAAAAAGGCCTTCTGTTCCACCGCAGATGTGCTTATCAAACGGACAGGAGTGTCCATCTTCAAAAAATAACTACCACAATATCTACAATTATACAACCTAAAAACCTAAACCAGAGGTAATCTTTCAAGAACTAGAAAAGGCAAACCCAAACCAAAGGAGAATTGAAGAAGGAAGCGTAGATCATCTATAAATAGCCCTTAATTCTTTCTCTAACCTAATTAATTCATTTGTCCTTTTAAAATTCTATAAATATTTCATATTAAAATCACAGTCATTCATATTAAAAGTGTTAGAGTAATCTTTAGTTACTTATTGATTAAATCATGTTGATTTAATTAATTAATTTATTACTCTTTAGTGCTTAAGTTTCACTTAGGCAGCGCTTTATAATTCTTTAGGGTTTTAGCCTTTAGGGTTTCGGTATCCTTTATAAGGATTCACTTTGTATTTCTTTAAGGAGATCATTTTGTAATTCCATTTGTTGATAATATAGAAGGCTTTTTCTTTCAACATGGTTTTGCAGTCTCTGGCCTATTGGCCGCCATAGCTTTCTGTTTCTCTTTTGTCTTCTTACTTCTTCTTCTCGTAGCAGCCTTGCATGCAGGTGATCTTGGGTGAAGTTTCCTTTATCAACCTCTACATGGTATCAGAGCCATCTTGCTGCTGGCTGTTCAAGTTTTTTCTGAAGCGTTCGAGGGTTTGAAGATCGCCAGTCTTTTCCTAGCACTTTTCATTAGTTCTGGGGGGTCTCTATTTTTGGAGGCATTTTGGACCAAAACCGACCTCACGGTTGAGTCCAGAAGGCCCAAAAACCTTAGGATTGATATAATTTTTGTCCATTTTGGACACTGGGGCATCTGGTGAATTTTTTTCGGCCTTCAAAGGCCGTACGACACGAGAAACGAGAAAAAATAATTAAAAAACATTGTTTTTTTAATGTTTTTTTAGCGTTTTAAAAATGCTCGCAGTGTTTTATTGGGGCGCCGCCGCCGCACCACCGCGGCCCGGCCCCCGGCTGCGCGTTTCCCTTTCGCGCCACCTGCAGCGGCCCGGCCGCCCTTTGTTCTGCGGCCCCCGCCGCCACGGCCCCCGCCACCCCTATGTTCCCACCACCCGCGGTGGCTCTCCTCCAGCGTAGCCGCCCACCGCCCGCTACCCTCTATGGCCTCTGCTCGCCGCCCTGCTTGACTTCCAGCC
>MU228523.1:1116208-1135771 GCA_018584345.1 Thuja plicata | reverse complement strand
TAAAATTAAATCAGAACATCAGTTCAAGTATCATTGTTTGAAGTTCAACTAATAGATTAATAATTTATTGATATTCTTCTTCTTCATCATCATCATCTTCTATATGGAGCCTAATAAGACTCGAAGGCAAGACAGTGTTATTTTATAAAGGCAATCTATGGAATAACATAGATTTCATTCAATGCAACTTAGTCCATTCAGTTTAGCCCATAAGAATATTAAAATGGGTTAATTTTGGCTATAACCTGGCAGGGGACATTACATTTGTTGACAAATGTGCAGTTCTTGGGGATGATAATATAAAATATTTTTAATGGATGTGATCTCATGTGCCTTATGAATAGAAAATCTGCGTACAAATTTGAGAATCCTTGTGCCTTTGGCGGTAAATGCAACACCTTTATAATAGCTAAGTGTTCCTTTATAATTGTCATGACTAAGAAATGGTTTGAAGGTTTAGACATTATTATATAATATATAGTTATTTAGCATTGAAGGCCTCCACCAAATGTAATCATTTACTTTCAGCATTTCAGCCTTTGTTGGCATTCTTTTTGTGACATCAAATGTTGTATGGCAAATTAATACCAATAGAGGATTAATCATATATTTCTGTTGAGCATTGAAAGTTTTCTGGACCTTTTTTGTTGGATAAACCCATGGTATGAATTGTGTGACAAGGATAACAAAAGTCTCTTTCTTCATTTGTAAAATGAAAGAAAATTAAATTAATGTTTGTAAAATAAAAATACA
Source organism: Thuja plicata (assembly GCA_018584345.1). Taxonomy (NCBI): domain Eukaryota; kingdom Viridiplantae; phylum Streptophyta; class Pinopsida; order Cupressales; family Cupressaceae; genus Thuja; species Thuja plicata. The sequence continues at coordinate 1,135,018 of MU228523.1, read as the reverse complement.
TAATTTTAAATTTTAAGAATATTTCATATAAATTACATTGGCGTAATTATTGCACCTTCTTTCAGTGCAATTATTAGTAAATATATTATTAATAATTACTATTGAAAATAATAATAAGTCCTAGCCGATCTAATTTTGTCATGGGCGCCAACTTTGATTACAAACATGTATATATGTTTTTTTGGCTGGCTGAGTGAGGGTATGTGGAGTTTTTAATTAGATTTTGGGAAGGAATTCTCGAGTGGGTTGCCTGGGACAAATACCCCAGTACCCTAGCAGGTTAGAACGAAACCCCTAACTAATCTGACCAGTTGTTCTATTCAAACTGCTATTTCTTGTCCAACTTACAGTGGGTTCCTAAATTGGTCTCTTTATAAGTGGCCACCAATTCTTGAAGATATAGCATCATCACTGAATCACATCGCAGGGTATTTAAGTGCAGATCTGAGCCTTCCTGCCACCATTGATTGGATCATAAAGAGGTGCTGGGCAAAAGCTTCTTTGCATAACTGACTGCTGTTGCCTTGAAACCAACTGACTACAGCTGCCATTAACAGGCCTTAGTCATCCACAAATCTGGCCAGGAGATCGCTGCCAATACTAGTCATCAATGACACACCTTTATCTCAGATACAGGTGACAGCAGAGAGGAGGGTTCGGTACATTTTTATCCTGACTACTATAGCAGCAATCTGAGTGTTGTTCCATTTTTTAACCCTGAGGGAAGTGTAGCGCAAAGGGGCACCTTTCCCTTGTAGACAGGCTGCAGCGCAGTATTCTACAGAGTGAAGGCATCAAGGAAGTCACATATGGTAGGGTAACTCCAAAGTCTCCAACCATTCAAGACAGAGTGTCATAAGCCCACTATCAATCCGTTTACAACTGCATCTAACCCAAACTCGTCATTGAAGTGGGAAACAGTGAGGAGACTAGGGATCAATCATACAGTCATTGAGGAGACTAGGGGTCAATCATACACAGTCATATGTCACCGCCCTACAACAGGAATTTGTAAGTCCGTACCAGTCCCAGAAAATTTTAACTACTCACTAAATTTGATACTGGTTGTGCAAGCAATTCTATAATCACTTTGTTAGAAATCAATTTCTATCTTTTTGAAATTTTGAGCACATTGAATATTCTGTTTGGTTGAGCTACTGTTGTCGTTGTGAAGATTTAACTTTAATTACAATATCTGAAACTGGTTAACAAATTGAAAACCCTAGGGATCATTTCACTCACTGTGCAAGGGAGATTATAGGAAAAGAAGAAAATCAATTGTGAGGCTGGCAATAAAGAATTTGCGGAAGATAAAATTCCAGATATGTATCATTAACTTAAATGAGAATTCTATAATAACTTTTCAATTCTTATAACAATTAATTGTGTGTTCTGTTGACTCTGATGATTCTATAATAATGTTTTTTTTATTTGCAATAGGATTTAATAACACATTGTCTATGAGCTTTGATTTCTGGTTTTGATTGTGTATGTTTTTAAGCATCAACGTTTCAGATCACACTTCGTGATCCATCATCAGGATGTAAGAGCAATACACAATCAAAACCAGAAATCAAAGCTCAAATTCAATGGATTGTGGAAATCTGATCGATTTAACACATAGTCTAGTTTAAGCTTGTCTTCTCTCTGACAACCTCTTTTACATATTGACTTCAGAATCCCTCACATTTGATTTCACAATATAACATGAGGAACTGTAAGTTGATGGTGAAGTTGTGAGGATGACATCTAATTTTTCTCACTGTCATCTTGTTTTATTCACTGTCAGCTTGTTTTTTTCACTGCGCAGTAATCTAGACTCTAATTGAATACAAGTCTTAATTTCTTTACTATAATTTCAAGTTGATGCTTTTTCTTTTCATGTAATGATCCCAAGATGAGCAAGAATCCTAAGAAAGCAAGTACAGGCCCTGAAGGATTATTACTGCCAAGCCAAGCTGGCGAAGCAGGCCCAATCTGGTTAGGTTTTCGATCTCTGCTAGGATGAAACCAATAAAGCACTTTCGGAGAAGGAAGAACAATACTGGTAGGAAATTCTCCAGAAAAATGGTTAGAAAACGGATAAATTTCCATTCAAGTTCTCATATCCACGCCAAATGCTTCTGGTGGAATTTCGCCAGTCAGATTATTATGTCTAAATGACAAAGTTTGCAGGTTAGAAAACGGATAAATTTCCATGCAAGTTCTCATATCCACGCCAAATACTTCTGGTGGAATTTCGCCAGTCAGATTATTATGTCTAAATGACAAAGTTTGCAGATTAGTGCAGTTCCCCAGGGAAGCAAGAATGTTCCCATGCAAATTGTTTGTAAATAAATAGAGTGGCTATATCTGGGATAGAAGGCCCAATTTGGATGGCTCTAGCTTCAAACAAAAAGTTAGTTTGTTGAATACCTTTGTTCTATAACAGCATTGAGGGCATAAATAAAGGTATTTTTGTCTCATTGTTTATTCCTCAGAAATAGTATGTACATTTATAAAGTTGTATAAAACTACATGTTCAATGTGTTTGCAGTTTATGTAAGATCACAAACCCCACTAAAATAGTACCACAAAGTCAGGATCATAAATCCATCAAGTCTACTTTTCTTGGAATATAACATAGTATTGTAAAGACACCTGCTTCTATGGTTCTAACTTATACGCCCATGAGTTAGCTACAAAAAGGATGGATATTCATTTTACATATGGTACAATCAGTTGCAACTTGCAAACGTGCAATTACAATTCCTCAAATGTATAAAGAATAATTCCTCAATCATTACACGTCATAGACCTTAGTATAAAGATCCTCTCCTATATGTACATATATTGTTGCCAGATATGATTTGATGATAGATCTTGTCATCTTTTCAATTTGTGTACAAAACTAACAAGGCCAAATCCCTCAAGTTCAATAGATTGAGCTGGTTTGAATACCTAAAATATTCTTTCTTTTTTTAAATAAATGTTCAATGTTCTATGGCTAGAATACTAGAAATGATAGCAAATGCTTCAAAACAGTTCACCATTGTCAGTGACTCTTTACCTAGAGTAATGAAAGATCAAGATATCTTGCACCATGATCAAGCGTATCATGAATTAAATAAAACCTCTTTAAAGACCTAAATTCTCTCATGTACTCACTTCCCAAACATTGAATTCTACATTCGTTTCTTCCACAAGTTAACTCCATCTTTTTGCAAACAGACAGTCACCTGCCTATTATTTCATGTTTAATTGATAATTAACACAGCCCTATGAAACAAAACATAGATGGATTCTGTCACAACTTAACCTAAGTGATTCTAGGTACACTGAGCTCCAACTTGGAGTTTCATTGTTGGATGAACAAAAAATCAATCCTTACGAAGATAAAATGGTCTTCAAGTAAACCTATTACGTATTTAGGCCTCAGTATAAAAAATAAGCAGTAAACTTCTGAGTTCTAGAATCACACTCCTACAAATGCTTTGTCAGATCCCATTTTCACTTATTTCTAGTGTCTCTTTATATCACGTGAAGTAGATTAAACTGATCTTAATATCTACACAAATATGATAGTAAATAATGTGTTGGGGTTAATGAGAATGTTCCATAGCAGGCAACTAGAAAATGCTTCGCAATAGTTCTAAATTGTTATATCTATTGTTCCTGGGACATTTTGTTCAAATATATGATACTCTATTTTCATCTCCGAAGACATGATTTCTAAAATCTACTATAAACAAGAAATGTTACAAACACTTCAATTTATTTTTAACTAAACTACTATGCAATCTAATAAAAACATAAAGCAAAACAATAGAACATAAAGAACTTTAAAACAATCAAATGATTACCTGAATGCCCATCAAGAGAGACCCCAAAGATTGTTGAACCCCTCATTGAATATCACAGTGCTGCTGATTCCTCCTTGCATATTAGAGGAAATACAAATAGAAATGCAACTGCAAAATCCTACTTGCTGGGATGTGTAGCTCTCGTCACTGTTGCCCCATTCAAAACGCAGCTAAACATAAGCAAAATAGAGTGGAAAAACTGAAAAGAAAAAATTGAAACACAAAAAACTAACTAAAAACATAAAAAGAGGCATGGCCATGCCAGAATGACAATGGAAGGCAAATAAAACCAAAAAAATTGAATAGGGAACAATCTGCTCTGCTTCCGAATAAACTGCCCATAAATAGAAAGTGAAATGGTGCTTTTTTAAACGGTTATATGGAAAAATAACGATCATTTCATATATGCCCTCGATCTGCTCTCATCCCATGGCTGTGATGTGAGTACCGTTGAGAAAAAAAACCAGAGCATCTTTCTTAAACGGTAACAAGGAAAAACCCATACGTGCTTTTTTTAACTGATCATTCCATATATGCCCTCGATTTTTTCTCATCCCATGGCTGTAAGTTAACAACTAAATCCAGAGCATCTTTCTTAAACGGTAAGAGAGAAAAACAAGGACTATCATCGATTTGCTTGCATCCCATGGCTGTAATTTGAATGCTCGGCTCCCCTGCATTCTTTGTGAATTCAGATGCTAGCCGATTTAATTAAACAGCCATGTAATAAGATGTTGTCTTTGTTTTGGAGAATTTTACAAAATATTTAAATTATAGAGAATTTGGATAAAAATATCTTTAAATTTAGTTTAAATAAGTTTTATTATTTTAATTTACTTTACAAATTTCATTTGTAAAATATTTTTTGAAATAGAAAAGATCATCTAAATATTTAGTGTCTCCTTGGAATAGAAAAAAACTTCATGTCACATGGGTTCTCATAATTCTTGCCATCTGAAAAATAATGTTGTAACAAATTGTAAATATATTTAAGCCAAAATATAATGTGTTTACATCTAGAATATCTTAGAGCAAAAAAAGACTAATTTTTTTAGGCTTGGCAAAGATGTTAACTCTAATTAAGTGTCCATATAAGGAACCTACAAGATATACAATGTAACACACAAAGTATGTTTTATATTATTTGTGTAGTGTCACTTCAAGAGGATAGTTACAAGTATCTAAGATATATTTCACTTGAGAAGATGTTAGAATACAAGGGTCTTGGTAAAGACAAATACTACTATCGTAATGGATGTGAGATACATACTTATTAAATACTAAATCAGATGTCAAACGACAAATCATATGCACCCGATATAATAATAACCAATAATTATCACATATTATAAAATGCTAGTCCTAGATAGGTTAATATGTCTACTAGCACTGGGAGAGATGTCAAGTGAAATCCTCTAGATGAGGGATGGATTAAAATCAACTTTGATGGGGCATCTAGGGGTAACCTAGGGTGGGTTGATGTAGGATGTGTGATCAGAAACAATGAAGGGTGGGTTGATGTAGGATGTGTGATCAGAAACAATGAAGGATGGGTTTTGAGGATAGTTTTGGAAGAGGTTGATTTGAGCAATGAATAATGAAGTGAAATTTGAAGTGACGTTGATGAGTCTAAGGATGAGCAGGAAATAAGGATATAGAGAATTCATCTGGAAGGATACTCGCAACTCATCGTGAATGTTATTTGAACAAGCCTAATTTCCAATTTGAACAAGTGGTTAAGTCAAACCATGAATAGGTTAATTTGTTAGATTCCACTGTATCACATGTATATCAGGAAGGAAACGATGTTGTGTACACAATTGTCAAGGTGATGGTAGATTTGCTAGTGGAGGAAGAGGACGCAATGTCTCCAAACGAATGGCATGCTCTATTTTGTCATATGTCTCCAAACAGATGATGTTAACTGATTTAATTAAGCAACCATGTCATAAGATGTTGTCTTTAGTTTTGGGAATTTTACAAAATATTTAAATTATATAAAAATTGGACAAAAATATATTTTTTAATTTAGTTTAATCAAATTTTATAGTTTTAATTTAGTTTAGTAAAATTTCATTTGCAAAAAAAAAGAGTGAAAAAAGTTAAAGGAGGGTAGTTTGTGAAAAAAATTGTAAAAACTTCTCACAGGTTTCACCATGGGCAACATGGGCAACAAGTGCGAATAGAATCCCACTTGGCGAGCAAATAGAGGAAAATAGGAAGGGCAGGAGCCAAGTTATCACAAGGTAACTATGGGAGGATTTATGCAATAGGTCCCAATGGGGAGAATTTCCTAGGTGGAGGTAGGACAAGTTATTCAGAAATAATGATAATTTTCAATAAGAAGGAAATAAATTTGGCACCGCGAGAACAACAAGATTAACGTTTGGAAAAAATGGATTTAGTAAAGGAAAATTCGCAGGAAAAAAAAACTTGATCCATTATTAAATTCAATCCATCAGGTGTGGGAGGCAGAGGGGAAGAAACAAATTGAAAACCACTAGGGAGCAGAGGAGTGGTAGTCACCAAGTGAAAGCAGAAGAAAGGCAATGGTCATGTCCTTAAACTCCCTATATATAATCTAGGAGCACTTTAAGGATTGTAGAATATTCATGAAATGGGCATGATTGGGCAATCCAATAGAGAAAATAATAAACTGATCGACAAAACAATTTTGTGGTCAGGTAAGTGTCAGAGCCCTTCCTGGAGGTTTTTATTTGATTGATTGCATTAACCAAAGATTGAAAAAAAATCACGTTTGGTAAACCTCTATTTTATGAAGGGTTTTGTTTTTATCGGGTGAACTGAGAGCTATAGTTTAATCCCATTATACATAATCCTAGAAAATTTCCCACATGGATTAGGCTGAGAGATCTCCCTACATAATATTGAAACTTAGATGCGCTAGAGAAATTTGGAGAAGCGTTAGGGAATCTAATTGGAATAGACGAAGAAATCTTTTATTGGTAAACCTAAAGCAGAGGTGAAAATCCTTATAGATCTAGATACAAATTTCTTGTATTTAGACAATCTAGAAATTTCACAGAAAAAAGGTAAGTGGATTTAGAGAATAAAGGTTAATCTAGTAGAAAAGGGGGCCAAATGTATTCTCAGGCCAAGATATACAACAAGTTGTTCGAAGCATGGTGGGAAAAAAGATGCATTTGGAATAGCAACCTCATTTTCACCATTATGGAATAACAAGAGCCAAAAAGTGATTGAATGTTTGAAGATGTTAAGTTGATCACCAAAATGTAGAAAGATAATGCAAGACATTAAATCAGTTAATGGATTGTATTGTCATTGATGTCAACTTGATATAATCTAATCGGTTATAATCAAAGTGTCAAAGACTTCAGAGAATCAAAGAGATAAAGATTATGCCTCCTATAATGAATAAAAGACAAGCATTCACAATGTGACTACAAACACCGACGATCAGTGAAACCCGACGGACAGAGATCACCGACAGTCAAGTCACAGTGATGCCCAAGCAAGAACATTGACGGGCATTACTGACGAGCAGAATCAAAAGCATACCCGACGGCCAGAAACATAGTGTAAACCAATGGATAAACCCGAGGAGAACTGGAGTGTTGACCAAAGCTATCAAAGAGTTAAAACACCAAAATTAACTTGAGTTCAGAAATGACAAAATATATAGCTGGCAGAGCTAAATATAGACTTAAATGGTAGTTATCTTTGTTTTCATCAACAAGATAAAGCCAAAGATAAGTAATGGATTTAAAGTTGTTTTATCTAGTTGGTAAAAAGATCTCTGCAAGATAAAATAAGAGTTTTGCTTTAAATCTAATTGGCGAGAATTGTGGATCACGCCAAGATCAAGAAAATCAAGAGCCTAGCAACGGTGATATCGTGTCTATAAAGAGACAACTTAATTAATTACGAATTGGTGTGGTGGGTGAATGAATGAAAATAGGATGCTGAAGAGAAACTGATGAAGAGCAACTTCATACAGTCCTCATCAACAAGCTAAGGAAAGAGCTAAAGTTTTATGCAGACACTGAGCAACAGAGCACAACATCACCGAGCATAATCAAAGTGGAGCAAAGGTATAAACTAAGATATAATGATCAGAATATTTTTATGAGATTACAATAGATCTAAAAATTTGCAAGTATAAGTTGTATATGTAAACAGATCATACTGTTTCAATTTAACCATTGATTTAGAACGTCTCTTAACTGAGCGGGATTTAAATATCCTTTCTATATTGAGATACATCTATAGGAGTATCAAAAAGTTTGATCATGAAGATAACATGAGATGCCAGATACCTATTGATAGGCCAAGCGAGTGTTTGATCAAGGAAGGTAGCATAGAGATGCGCGATATCAAGTGACATACTAAACTTTTAAATCCTCTAACAAGGTCACACCTTACAGTGTGTTTGTAACCTTTAATAGGGTTGGATCTTCACCGAGCTCACTTTAGAAGAGTGAAAATTTTGGGTTACCGATCCCAAGTGTTTTTTCCCTTAACAGGGTTTCCACGTTAAAAATCCATGTGTCAATGTGTTTATGAGTCATTACTTTAGTGTTTTGCATTACACATAACTTAACTGGATTGATCGGTATACTCTAGATAATTTACTGTCTTTTGGTAAATTAATAGACTGCTATTCGGTAAACATAAAGTAGAAGGTTTTACAAAGCATTTCGAGCAGTAGTAATTTGATAAAAGTATTTGGAGGCATTCATCTTATAGGAATGAAGATAACTAGAGGCTTAATATTGTGGTACTAAGTTTTTGGGTTGATTATTGGAATATTTTTGAGCCACTAATTCAACCCCCCCCCCTCTCAGTTAGTATGAACAAGTGGATTTAGATAATAAAGGTCAATCTAGTAGAAAAGGGGGCCAAATGTATTCTCAGGCCAAGATATACAACAAGTTGTTCGAAGTATTGTGGGAAAAAAGATGCATTTGGAATAGCAACCTCGTTTTCACCATTATGGAATAAAAAAATCCAAAAAGCGAGGGAAGAATAAACTCCTCTTCGGTATGAACTAGGATTAGAGGAAGGAGAGACCTTGGAAATTATTATGATGCCCTAGGAGTGGAAAATAATGATTTAGTGAAACCAATGATGAAGGAAATATTGGTAGGAGATAAAATTAGAACCAAAGAAATAGTGAGAGCCGAGAGCCAAAGAATGCTACATTAGCTGAGAGTGGAAACATCTGATCTTGGCGTTGAGATAGATAGTTAGTTAATATTACAAGATATAGAAAGTGAAATTGAAACCAAAAACACCAATAGAACATAAATTGAGGTATTTGTGTCCATAATGCAAGGAGAGGAGGGAAATATTCCACTACTAGAACACTTAAAATGAAATTCCTCTGAGGGAAAGGAGCTTCAATAGAATAATATCAACAAAGGAGAAAAGGATTCTCCTAGAAATAAAATCACCAACATTGAGGAAGAGGCATTTGGACCTATTATAGAAACAATGGAGGAAGACAAAGTTTAGGATGAAATTAATTCCATCTTGGAATTAGAGATGGTGTGTGAATTCCTAATAATCTCCTAAAGAGATGACCAAGAGGATGTATCTTTAATAAAAGAAAACAATAAATGATCAAGAAGATATTAGAATTGAATGAGGTGGAAGAGGAAGAGTAGGAATCTCTCTTTGGAGAAATGGAGGATTTGGAAAAGGAGGAAGAATAGAGAGGTAGTAGCACTCTTGGATTCTTCCAAGATATGCCAAACGATCTCAAACTAGATTGTGGGAAATCTATGGGGAGTAAGAGGGGCTATAAATCACTATTGAAATTGAGATCCAAGGATGGGGAGAAAGATAAACATGCAAACATTACTGAAATATTAAAATTCGGGAAGGGAAACACCCTTGCCAAGGAGCCATGATCCTAACAAGGAATGTTAGTGGCATAAATGCCCCTAATAATCAGTGCTTCATCAAGTGTAGGGTCTTGACAACCAAAGCAGATATGGTGATGTTGCAAGAGGCCAAATTAACCAGGGATGAAATACATCAGTCCATAAGAAAGTTGGGATTTTGAAGTTTTGAAAGTGCTGAAGAAAATGGGGCTTCTAGCGAATTAGTATTCATTTGGAAATCAAGTAGGTTTTCCTTTAAAAAACTAGGAGAAGGGAAAAATTGGATGGGAATGATAGGTAAAAGCTTAAACTCTAGCGTAAGATTTCTGCTCATAAATGTGTATGGACTAACCCCCACCATAAAAAAAGGGAATTATGAAATGAACTAGATAAGTTCATGCAGTCAAATATCTTCCCTCACATGAAAATTGGAGGTGACTTTAATGCAATACTACACCTCTTAGATTAAAGAAGGAAATTGCAAAGAATGAGTTGGTCCCAAATTGAATTTACAAATTGGGATAGAAGAAACAATTTTTTAGAGATTGCAACATAAAATGAGGTGTTTACATGCAATAATAGGAGATTGGGATTCAACAACATGGCAGAAAAACTAGATAGGTTTTTCCTTCAAGGAGATTTGTCATCCCCACCCTTTGGACTTAAGTCATCCATTCTACCTTATCGAGGATCAAATCATTATCTAGTTCAATTAGAGATAACTAGAGATAAAAAGCTAGTAGGAAGTCCATTCAAGTTTGAAAACATATGGATACAGCATAAGAACTACTTCGATTTGAGAGAAATTTGGTGGGGGGAAGAGAAATCAGATCTAAACTCGATTGTTTTTTGACAAAACTGAAAGCAGCCAAGTAGAAACTCATGAAATGGAACATAGAACATTTTAAAGATATTTTTATTAAAAAATAAGAGTTGGAGAATAAACTGGAATAGTTGAATGACCAGGTTATCAAACATGGGATGGAATAGGATATTTTTTTTATGGAAAAGGAACTACTACATGACTATGAGGAAATCTTGCTAGAGAAAAAATATTTTGGAGGAAAAAGTCAAGAGAGACATGGCTTGCAGAAGGGGACAAAAACTCTAAATAATCTCACAATGCCACCTTGCAAAAGCGGGATATGATTAGAGTTGTAAGAATTAAAAAAATATGATGGCTCGGTCATTGAAGATCTTACAAAAATTTCCAATATTGTTATTTCCTTCTTTATTGAGATCCTAAATAATTGGGAATGATCATACTTAATAAATTAGTAGGAATTTTTAAACAACATCATGAGACTAGTTATAGAGGAACAAAACAAAATATTAACAGGAAGATACACCAAAGGAGAGATATAAATTGCACTAAAACAACTACATCTTGATAAACCATTAGGTCCAAATGGATCCCCATCCAACTTCTATCAAAAATGTTGGCACATCTTGGGTGAAAACATGGAGGAAGAAATAGAATCTGCAAGGAACTCTAGAAGATTTCTAAAAAAAATTAATAACACCTTTATAACTATGATTCCCAAGAAAGAAAAAACAACAAGTTTGGATAAGTTCGTATCTATTTCACTCAGCAATACCATCTACAAATTCATGATTGAGGCAATGAAAACATGATCAAACTAATTATCCCAGGAATTATATTAAAACAACATACTATATTTGTTCCTGGAGATCCATCTTAGACAGGGTCATCATTGGTCAGGAAGCCATTCATTCAATTTAGACCAACAAAATATCTAGCATGGTAATCAAACTTGATAGTAAGAAGGATTATGACAAGGTTTATTTGAGATTCTTATGCAATTTCCTTGAGGTCTTTGGCTTTAGCGAGTGCTAGATCAACTCGGTATTCTACTGCTATCAAGCCCCAAATTTTTTATCCTGGTCAATGGGTTTAGAATGATTCTTTGAGGTTTAAAGAGGATTGAGACAAGGGGACCCTCTCTCACCATTTATATTTATCATCATGGCAGATGCAATAGGGACATTATTGAAGAGTGTGTAGGAGGATGAATTGATTTTAGGAATTAAGATTATGAATAACATGTTGGCCATAACACATCAATAATTTGTGGATGATACAATTTTATTTGGTTTAAGAAGGAAAAGGGTGTTGATTGTTAGAATTCAAAGAATTCAACCACCAAGATCCACTATATGCAAAATAACCTATTACAAAAGAAAAAGAATGGAGACAAAACTCATAATGATCTGAGAGATGAAATATTCATCCAGAGAGAGAATAGAGGGAATTACAAAGAGATCAATCCTTATAAAGGAGATTGAACACCAGAAGGTGGAGAAACCTAGGTTGCATGATAATAATTAATAATAGGATTAATTATTATATGCCTAAAGTTTAGCTTAAGAGAACTATAGATGAAAAGGGACTTAATAATTAAATCAATAATGATTTAATTAATAAGTGAAAATACCTTTTTACTCTAACACCACCCCCCCTAAGATAAACTTAGGGAGAAGCTAAAAACCTAGAAACAACTACTGAAAGAAGGAAATGGGTCCCAAAAACAAGGCCTGATCAGGTACCTAAGTACAAAAAATTCTCTAATAAGAGGGGAAAAGAAGAAAACATAGTGGGAAAAACCCCTATCTGAAAAGAGATGAAGACTAGTGAAGGACTGAAGAAGTCTCCAAACTAGAGAATATCCCAGAAGATATGAACAAAGGAAGAACATGTAGAAAACCTCTGAAGCAAGAAGTTTCAAACACTGTCAAAGAATAATTGTTGGAACCTCCACTATGATAGAACATGATCATGTAGAGAAGACTGTAATCAAAGTCTTAAGAGCTAAGAAATTGAAGGTGATAGGTTGCCTCCAAAATAGGAATGAAAGAGTTCCCACATGGTAAATGATCCATCTCACCGAAATGCATGGGTACCCAGCCATTGCATCCGCCTAGTACATAAGAACAAATATTGAATACATAGCTCACTCTATCGAACAAAGGAAGCATAAGAGCCAACAGGAGATACCCCCATAATGCGTAGTAGGGAGAGGCATGACAAGTACACTGAACTAGACTGCCAATAACAACTCCATGACGAAGAACCAGGAAGATAGAAAGTGTTAAGGAAAGTACAAACACATATAAAGGATCATGGTGTCGTTGAAGGATCACTCTCTTGACACACATATTGAGGCTAATGTCATGGAAGGAACACTCACTTGAAAAAAGGTAGATGGAAAACAAGACAAACATCAAACCCCCTATGGTACCTTATAATGTAGTGCGAGCACAAAAAGGCACAAAATGTGCAAGATTCCAAGCATGCAATGATGACACTTTATCTCAGTGCATTTGCAAAAAAGAAATGCTATAGAAATAGATGTCTACAATGCTCAGGAATGATAGAAAGTTGTAGAAACATAAGTAACAACTAAAAAGGAGTCATCCCATGCAAGGAAAATGATCCCAGGACCTAAAACATCCAAGATATCCACCAGATTGCAAAAAAGCAAAAAACTAAATAAAATATACCTGGAGAAGATTATGGAAATGAGACCCATACAGGAAGAAAGAGAACGCAACCAGATTTCTGACGACATATAAAAGTAAAAAAATAGAGTCTAGAGGAGCAAGATATGGTGACCAGAGTGCAAAAAGGAACCCTAACTTTGACAGGAAAAAAACCCTACAAGACGGAAAAATTAGAAAACCAAACCAAGAAAATTAGGTTGGGCTCGAAACCAGCTTTTCGATGATATCTCGTTTGGTGAAAAATGCCAACATTTTCTCAAGGTATGAGCAAAAAACCAATAGTTTCCCCAAAACAATAAGAACCCCAAAAAATCTCTCCTAAATATGGTAGAGCTCCACTAAATTTGGCGATGCCGCTAAATCTGGCAGAACTGTCAAAATTTTGGCCAAAATTGGTAGAGGTACAAAGGAAAAATGTAAAAAATAATTAAAAAAATATTTTTGTGATTTCTCCACTGCCTCAATTTGTGTGCCCAGAATAGAGTCGTACATGCAAAAAAATTGCCTCAAAAGTCAACTATATCCAAATTGGGCGTGCCTTATATGGAAATAGGGGTTTTTGGGCCTTTTGAGCACAACTGTGAGGTTGGTTTGTGACCAAAGTGCTCCAAAAAATAGCTCCCCCCCAAATCCACACAAGAACCTCTGAAAACTTGAAACCCTTAGCGCTCCAAAAAATCTTCAAAAAACTCAAGAACGGGCTACAACAGCAAGGCTCTGATACCATGTTAGAATTTGAAGAATTCAACTACCAAGATCCACTGTATGCAAAATAACCTGTTATGAAAGCAAAAGAATGGAGACAAAACTCATAATGATCTAAAAAATTAAATATTCATCCTGAGAGAGAATAGAGGGAATTACAAAAGAATTAATAATTATAAAGAGATCAATCATTATAAAGGAGATCAAACACTAGAAGGTGGATAAACCTAGGTTTCATGATAATAATTAATAATAAAATAAATTATTATATGCCTAAAGTTTAGCTTAAGAGAACTAGAGATGAAAACAGACTTAATAATTAAATCAATAATGATTTAATTGATAAGTGAAAATACCTTTTTACTCTAACATTGACTTGGTGGTCAGCACCTCCTTGGAAATTTGTGACATGGCTTAACTACCTCCTATGGGTCGGGTTAAATCTGACATTTGTATTAGGCATTGACAGTTTCAGCTTTTGGTGCAACAGAAAATGATTCCAACAATTGGTGTCAGAGCCTTGGGTCATGAGTTCAAGTCTCCCTTCAGTGGGTGTTGAAGGCTTAGTTGGTGTTGAGGGGGAGATTTTTAAATTGGTGGTCAACACCTCCTTGGAGATTCGTTACATGGCTTAATTGTCTCTTGTGGGTCGGGTTAAATCTGGCATTTGTATCGGGCATTGGCAGTTTGAGCTTTTGGTGCAAAGGAAAATGATTCCAACAAAGGGAAGAAATACACTTTATAAAAATACTTATCCAATATGCTATGGCATTGGGGCAAAGAATAGGTCAGGGAAAAATGGAGATCCATTTATTCAATGTTGAACCCATAAAGGAAACAAAGATCCTAAATATATTGGGTTTTAGGTCAAGAAGTTGTCTTGCACTTATTTTGGTTTACCCTTGGCCAAGGGACTTAGATCATCTAAACTATGGGACCCCTTGAAAGAAAAAATGGATAAATGTATCTCCACTTGGAAGGGTAAGTGGCTCTGCTAAGCGGGGAGATTAGTAATGTTGAAAACAATAATCTCATCTCTTCCCATCTATTTACCGTCAACCTGTGGCTAAACCAAAAACTAAAATGCATTTTATATAAAAGACCATTAAGAAAAAAACTAAGTGTCCCCTTAGTAAGGCATGCATTTTAGTTTTTTATTTAGACATTTCCTTTACTGTCATTTCTTCCACTCACATCAAGGGTAAACACACAACTTATACATACAGAGGAAATTTTATTGGTAGGGCCTAGCTTAAAAGAAGGAAGTTGCCACTATCTCTTTGGATAAGATATGTACACCTGGGAAGGATGGGGAAGACGAGCTTCAAAATCAAATATGGTAAAAAAAGACATTGGGGGAAAAACTAGTGTGGAGAATGTATAAGGAGCCTCACCTAAAATGGGTTAGAAATCTTTAGAATAGATACCCAGAGAATAATGATCCATGTGGAGTCTTCAGGACAACAAATCCTCCTAAAGGAGCCAGAGTTCAGAACTCTCTACTAAGTTATAAATTAATGATCAATGACCAAATTTCATGAAACATTTAGGATGGAAGGTCTGTTCTCTTTTGGGAATACTCGTGGGGTGGATACCCATCCATTGATAAATTGATGAGTACAATAAGCAAAAGAAAAGATCAAGCAAGTTTATGGAGTGAAAGTTAGGGATTACGTGGAAATAGATTATTCTCAACCATCTATCGGTTTGAAATGAAAATAGTTGGAAGGACTACCCCTATGAGATAATGACATAAATCAAGTGAAGAAGATCCTTAAGGATATACTTATTGCCTTTAGAATAGGGGAATATACTCTAGTTTGGATAGGCTTCTATTCAGGGTAGTATAACATGAATGGATATAGTTCAAGTATTCAAAAAATGTAGTTTCAAAAGCCTGAGATACCTCTTGAATTATGTTGGAGTAATCATTGTATGCCCAAGGAAGGAGTGTTTGCATGGATTTCTTTACAAGGTAAAATAATGACAACAAAATGGTTCAAGAAAGTGGGATTTGAGGGACTTTCTAGGTTTAACCCTGTGCAATAAGGCAAAATAAATTGTTGACCACTTGTTATTAGGATGTCCCTACTCTAAATCCTATGAGAAATGGCTATGCAAAAAACTTGGATGGATCAGTAAACTCCAAATGATATAATGACTTTTTAAAAGTTGGTCATTTATGAACAAGATAATTTTTTTTGGGAACTTGTCGATATGTTTCCCCTCCCTAATTCTATGGGAGCTATGAAAAGAGAGGAATAAAAGATTCTTTCAAGAAAATAAAATGGAATGTGAAGCATTGCTAAACAAACTAGAGTCAACCATGGTGGAAATTGTCAATAGAAAGAACTTGACACATGTTAAGAAAGGTGTCAATTTTATGGAAATAGGAAAAAAATATTAGGAAGAGGTGGTTTGGGTTGAAGGTCCCCCCTTTTTTTCATTAGAGGAGTGGAGGGTAGGGAAGAAAGATAGAAGAGTAAGTGAAAACCTCCACAACTGGGCTGGTTTAAATTAAATTTCGATGAGGATTCTCAAGGTAACCTGGGCCCTTTAGGAGAAAGGACCATGGTTTACCTTTGGGATGGATTGGTTGTGGTTAGAATTGTTGGATGATATCAGTTTTGGTTACTGATCATGTTGTTGATATTCATGTTTTGTCACTGATGTCAACATATATTTCTATGGAGAAGACAGACTGGCTACTTAACTGGAACGATTGTACAGACACTGTATGGATGATTCAGAATGATCAAAGTTGGGTTTATGTAGAAGGATGTATGATGACCTTATTCCTAAGGTCTCTTGGCTCTATGTTACATACTATGGATGTTACAATTGATTTGGGGAAGACTGGTTTTCTGGACTGTAACTGTGATTCTAGACAGAGCAGGTCTCTGTGTTTCGAGTATATCTTTCTGGTGAAGATATTTCAGAACTTACAAGCTTACTGATGGACACTCGACATATGGTAGATTAATGGGTTGAGTTTGATTGTTGATTGGATATTGATGATGTCAGTTGTGGCGTGTATTCTGGAGAAGACCTATTTCCTGGCCAACTTCAGACATGTAGCCTGTGAAATTAATTGTGAGCATGAATTACGTATCTGGAAGTATATGTAATGGATTGTTAATGTTGTATACTTGTTTTAGATATCGTGTTTATCTTATCAAGGGGCTATGTAATTATTTGTATGATGGAAAGCCTTAAATTGGCCGACCTAGTTAATTATGTATTAGGAAAGCTTAAATGGCCGACCTAATGAATTATTGTAAGAGGGTATATATGAATGATAATTTCTTGTGGAGAATTGTGAGAGAGAAAGATAAAGAAAGAGAAGTGTGGAAGCTGCGAAGCCTGTTGACTATTGGATACAAGTAGAGTTGATACTTCATTGGAACTGACCAAGCAAAGATAGTTGCTATCAAACAGTTCGCTGGAATGTGTATTTGCTTTATACACTTGATTCAGATTATAAATCATTGAGGGTGGCTTTAACCTTCTTTGGGCAATGTGCCTTGGTAGTGAGCCTACTATTTTATTTGACTCCTAACAAGGTCTGTCTCATAATAGGGACTGTGTACTGTAATGTTGTAACAAGCTCCTAACAGGGCTAATATCTTTTAACAGGGATACTATACTCTCAGTACATTATTTGTGGGTGTTAATTCCCACTGGGGTTTTACCTTTAACAAGGTTTCATCGACAAAAAATATTGTGTTATGGTGTTGGCATTTACTATGTTATCATTTACATTTGCAGATTTGGTTTATAAAGTATAAAGTTTAATAATCTAGATTACAACTGATTTACCCCCCCCTTCTCAGTTGTCTTGTGGACTGTCATTCCTAACAATTGGTATCAGAGCTATTGGTCATCAAAGAGAAAGTTTAATAGCTTGAGGTGATCTTGAAGATGACTTACTATAGGAAGGATAGTCCAAAGTTTGATCCTGAAAACTTTGACAGTTGGAAGAACAAGATGAGAACACATTTGCTATGTCTGGGAATTGATTACTGGATGATAAAAAAGAAGAAGGAAAATGTAGCAACTGAGGATGAATTAGAGAAAGCCACTGAAGATTAAAAGAAGTTATTCTCATGCAATATGGCTGCAAGGGAATCCTTAATCAGTGCACTATCAGAAGGAGAATTTACTAAAGTAAAGGAATTGGACTCTACACATGAAATCTGGACAAGACTGGAAGCACTATATGTTGGAGACAAGTTTACAAAGCAAGCAAAGTTACAGAACTAGAAGACAAAGATGGAATCACTGAAGATGAGAGAAGATGAGAATATCAGAGAATATGGATAGAGAATTACTGAAGTTGTTACTAGTATTAGGAACTCTGGAGGAACTTACAGTGAGGAAGAAGTAATTGCAAAGATACTCAGATCATTGACACCTACATACAGAACCAAAGTTCAAGCTATAGAGAAGATCATACCTTTGACACCGAACTTCACCAGAGAGATATTGATTGGCAAGCTAACTACATTTGAAGCCATAGAATTGGGAGATACTTTACCTAAGGTTGAATCTGTATGCACCCTAAAATGGTCGCCTAGACTTTGGGCCCCATTTATTATTTTATCATTTTATCAATTTTCTGAATCAATGCTTTGCAACATTTTCAATTCAAATAAATTTCCTTAATCAAATTGTAATTAATTCAATTATTCAATTATTTCAATATTTCCTAAGGTTTGACCATTTTTATTTAATTAAAAGATTTAATCTCCCTTTCAATTAAATAAAATTCCTCTTATTTAATTAAAAGATTTAATCTCCCTTTTAATTAAATTCCTCTTATTTAATTAAATTCAATTCCTCCCATTTAATTAAATAAAATTCTTCTAATTTAT
>MU228523.1:1096805-1115275 GCA_018584345.1 Thuja plicata | reverse complement strand
AGCACAAACCTAAGTTTTTCAAGTCTAAGTTCTCAAAGGATAAGGAATGTTATTATGCTAGTGAAGGTATATCTGATGATGAAGATGGTGACTATGATGAAATTGGATTTATTGCTATTAAAGATGACGAACCTATACATGAAGAAAAATCCTTAGTATCTCGAGTTGAAAAGAAATCAGAATGGGTCATAGATAGTGGTTGTTCACATCATATGTCTGGAGATAAAAATAAGTTTGTGAGTTTGAAAAGACATGATGGTGGTGTTGTTAGATTTGGTGACAACACTCCTAAACTCATTATTGTAATTGGATCTATTTCCTTAGATGGAAAGAATAACATTGACAATGTATTACTTGTTGATGGAATTAAGCACAATTTGTTGAGTGTTGGACATCTAGTGGACAAGGGTTATCAACTGAACTTCATAAATGGAAAATGTTCTATCAAGAGAAAAATAGGAGACTTGATAGCATCTGGTACTAAATCCAGAGGTAATGTATTTGAATTGAACACATCCAAAGCTTCTTGTTTTATTGCAAAGGTTGATGACAGTTGGTTATGGCACAAAAGATTTTGTCATGTCAACTTTGATAACATTGTGAAGGCAAGTATGAAAAAAGAAGTAAGAGATCTACCTAGAATTGTAAATCCATCTAACACTATGTGTAGAGAATGTGTTATGGGGAAATAGACTAGAATCACTTTCAAGAGCAAAGCTTATTCAACAAAAGGGAAGTTGGATCTGGTGCATACAGATCTATGTGGTCCTACAAGAACAAGATCATACTATGGTGAAAGGTATTTTATACTTTTTGTTGATGACTTTTCTAGAATGACATGGGTTACATATTTTAGATAGAAATCTGAAGCATTTGACAAGTTCAAGCTATTCAAAGTGAAAGTTGAGAATGAATCTGGTTTAAAGATGAAATGTTTGAGATTAGACAGAGGAGGAGAGTTTACATCAGAACTTTTTAATGCATACTATGATGAAAATGGAATACATAGACAGACTTCAGCTCCTAGAACTCCACAACAGAATGGGATAGCAGAGAAAAGAAACAAAACCATATTAGATGTTTCAAGGACTATGTTTCTGGAAGGAAATGTGTCACATGTCCATTAGAGAGAAGCAGTTGGCACTACTATGTACACATTAAACAGAATTCAGATCAGAAAAGGTACAAATAAAACTCCTTATGAATTATGGTTTGATCATGCACCTACTATAAAATATTTCAGAATATTTGGTAGTAAATGTTATATCAAGAGAGATGATGAGATAGGCATGTTTGATACTAGAAGTGATGAAGGAACCTTTCTTGGTTATTCCACTAAGAGTAAAGTATATAAATGTTTCAATCTGAGACAGAGGAAACTGATTGAAAGCGCCAATGTGAGGATAGATGAAAATTTTCAAATTTAGGAAAGAATGTATGATTGTGGTCAGATAAAAGAAACAAGAGAAGTTGTTGCTGAACTTGAAGGACCCTTGATGATCGAAAATGATATTGAAGAAGAAGAACAGGTCAAAGCTACTGAAACATTGAAGACACCAAGGTATGTAAAAAAAAACCATCCTGAAGATGAAATTATTGGTGATGTAAGCAAAGGCATGATGACTAGATCTAGAGTTAGAGATGAGATCTGTTTGATTTCTCAATTTGAACCAAAGATTACTGATGAAGCATGTCGAGATGAATCTTGGACTAAAGCAATGGAAGAAGAACTAGAATAGATAAAGAAAAACAATACTTGGGAATTGGTTCCAAGACCTAAGAACAAAAATGTGATTGGCACTAAGTGGGTTTTTAGAAACAAGATGGATAAGGAAGGCACAGTGGTAAGAAACAAGGCTAGACTTGTATGTAAAGGCTACTCACAACAAGAAGGCATAGACTATGAAGAAACATTTGCACCTATTTCTAGATTGGAAGATGTGAGACTATTCCTTGCTTATGCTGCACATAAAGACTTCAAAGTGTATCAGATGGATGTGAAGTCAACATTCTGGAATGGTGATCTAGAAGAAGAGGTGTACATTGAGCAACCTAATGGTTTTCCTTTGACAGATGATAAAAACGTGGTTTGTAGACTGAAGAAGGCACTATATGGACTGAAACAAGCACTGAGGGCATGGTATGCAAGACTAGATAAACATCTACTTCATCTTGGTTTCAGAAAAGATAATGCAAGAAGTAATTTGTATTTAAGAATTGATGAAGATGGAATCTTAATTATAGAAGTGTTTGTTGATGATATCATTTTTGGAGGCAATGATAAAATGAGTAAGAAGGTTGCTAAAGAAATGGAGAATGAGTTTGAAATGTCAATGATTGGTGAGATGAAATTTTTTCTTGCTTTGCAAATTAATTAGAGTAAGAATGGCATTTTTATATCTCATACCAAGTATCTTAAGGAAATGTTGAAGAAATTTGGAATGGAAGATTGTAAACCTATTGGTACACCCATGGTAACAGGGAACAAACTGACTAAAAGTGATGAGACTCAAAGTGTTGGGCAGACTAAGTATAGATCAATGATAGGAGGTCTATAATATCTAACACACACTAGACCAGATATTACCAATGTAGTTGGAATTGTGGCTAGATATCAGGCAAATCCTAAAGAGACACATTTTGTTGCTGTGAAAAGAATTTTCAGATATTTGAAAGGAACAACAGAATATGGATTATGGTATGAAAAATATGATGATTTTATATTGTAGGCTTTTACTGATGCTGATTGGGTAGGTAATGTGGATGATAAGAAAAGTACAAGTGGTGGTGCATTTTTCCTTGGAAAAAGGCTAGTTTCTTGGTTGAGCAAGAAGTAGAACTGTATTTCTCAATCTACTGCTGAGTCAGAGTATTTGTACACAAGTTGTTTGGATGAAACAAATACTGAAGGACATTGGAATAATTTTCAAAGAACATGTGATTATCCATTCTGATAACACCAGCACAGTGAATATGTCAAAGAATCATGTAATGCATTCAAAGACTAAACATATTCCCATCAAGTATCATTTCTTGAGGGAGAAGGTAGTAGATAGAGAGATTAAACTGGAGTATATTAGCACCAAGGAACAGATAGCAGATATATTTACTAAACCTTTTCCAAAAGATGCTTTTGAATATCTCAGAGGCATGCTTGGGGTGATGGCCCCTCCCAGTGAAAACTAAATGATGCAGACGTGCATCAGTCTAGTGGATCTCAGAGCTATATCATTCTCTGGACTTGATGTATGGATCTACTCCTTAGGGGGGAGTGATCGCAGGAGAATACTATGGAGTACATTTGGGTGATCTTGCACCTAGCTGATTAGACATGAAGATTTGAAAAAGCTACATCTTACAGAAAACCATAGATGATTTATGGAACCCTTTTCCATTGCTGCCAAAGGGGGAAGAAATCTATGTGAAAATCCCTACTGTTTTGGGGAGATTTATGTTGAGGATATTGAGAAGATTGTATTGAGAGAGAGTAATTTTGGGTTGATGCATATGGATTTTCCCATATGTTTCCATGAATGTCAAAGGGGGTGATTGTTGGATGATATCAATTTTGGTTACTGACCATGTTGTTGATATTCATGTTTTGTCACTGATGTCAACATATATTTCTATGGAGAAGACTGACTGACTACTTAACTGGAAGGATTGTACGGACACTGTACGGATGATTCAAAATGATCGAAGTTGGGTTTATGCAGGAGGATGTGTGCTGACCTTATTCCTAAGGTTGCTTGGCTCTATGTTACATATTGTGGATGTTATAGTTGATTTGGGGAAGACTATTTTTTAGGACTATAACTGTGATTCTAGACAGAGCAGGTCTATGTGTTTCAGGTATATCTTTCTGGAAAAAATATTTCATAACTTGCAAGCTTACTAATGGACAACTGACATATGGTAGAGTAATGGGTTGATTTCAATTGTTGATTGGATACTGATGATGTCAGCTGTGGCTTGTATTCTGGAGAAGACCTATTTCCTGGCCGACTTCAAACATATAGTGTGTGAAATTAATTGTGAACATGAATTACGGATCTGGAAGTATATGTAATGGATTTTTAATGTTGTATACTTGTTTTAGATACCGTGTGTATCTTAGCAAGGGGTTATGTAATTATTGTATGATGGAAAGCCTTAAATTGGCTGACCTAGTTAATTATGTATTAGGAAAGCTTAACTAACCGACCTAATGAATTATTGTAAGAGGGTATATATGAACGATAATTTCTTGTGGAGAATTGTGAGAGAGAAAGATAAATAAAGAGAAGTGTGGAAGCTGCGAAGATTGTTGACTGCTGGATACAAGAAGAGTTGATACTTCATTGGAACTGACCAAGCAAAGACAGTTTCTATCAGACAGTTCGCTGGAATGTGTATTTTCTTTATACACTTGATTTGGATTGTAAATCCTTAAGGGTGGCTTTAAACTTCTTTGGGCAGTGTGCCTTGGCAGTGAGCCTACTATTTTCTTTGACTCCTAATAAGATCTGTCTCCTAACAGGGACTGTGTACTATAATGTCGTAACAAGCTCCTAACAGGGCTAATATCTTTTAACAAGGATACTATACTCTCAATATATTATTTTTCGGTGTTAATTCCCACCAAGGTTTTACCTTTAACATGGTTTCCTCGACAACAAATATTGTGTTATGGTGTTGGCATTTACTATGTTATCATTTACATTTGCAGATTTGGTTTATAAAGTATAAAGTTTAATAATCTAGATTACAACTGATTCACAACCCCCTCTCAGTTGTCTTGTGGACTGTTATTCCTAACAAGAATTGCTACACCATTACAAGAAGTGACCAATAATATTGAAGAATTTAGGGCACTAATTGAAGGAATATTATTATGCAAAGATATGGATATTTTCAAGCTAGAAGTGGAGGGAGATTTAGCAATAGTAGTCAATATGGTTAGAATAGGCTCCACGTCCATTTGGAAGCTCAATGAACTTCTTGGGAGAGGTTTAAAATTAATGAAATGCTTTGGAAACTACACAATTAATCACATTTGTAGAGAAGTTAATAAAGAAGCAGATAAGATGGAAAACATAAGAGTTGACAATGAAGTGGTAGCTAAAATTGGTCCAATAGAAGGAAATGGAAATGGAAATAGAATTGGATATGAAGGCATTTACGTTTGAAAAGGAGAGGGATCAAATAAATTACACTTAAAGATAGGGTTGTAGCATATATGATCGAGTTGAGATGGTAGCTTCATGGGAGTGATCTTCCTAATCATCCCAAATCATAAAGAATATTAGGTGGAAGTTCAATTTTTGTTTCATGGTGAAAGAATGACATTAATTGGAAAATAGTGGAATAAACCTTGGTAAAGCAACTTGGATAGTTTCTATATGGAGATTGTAAATTAACAACTTGGATCCCAAGTTGAACATCTAAGAACAATATGCATTTAGCATTGACATCATCACAAAATTGGTGGTGATATTTGGCACAAATCACATTCACAATAAAACTACAAATGAGGACACTCAACATGATATTGAAGCATGAGAAGAGAGGCTAGATATTAAGAATAATGTTCACAGGGACTAACAAAATGGGTGGAAAAGATTGATTTGTTGGAAAGTGATGCATTTTGGAGTGATATGGGACACTTGAGGGTTGTCATTTATGGCAAAACATCTAGTATGATGATCTCTTGGAGTTTTGGAGATGCAGATTGTAAAATGACTAAGTACAATGAACAGAAATACAGAGTATAGCAGTACAGTTTTGGACAGTGAAGATAGTATATAATGAATGATGACATGCGAGCTTAGAGGAAGACATTTTGGGGTATGTATGACCTTCAATTAAGGTCGCTTGAGTTTTGGTGTTGATCACAATGAGTTACAATTTTTTTAAGACATGCGAAGACAGAGTAACAGAAATACAGGGCAAATGATCAATCACGATGATTAAGGGAGTATGATATGGAACCCAAACGTGCTAAGTTGGATTGGGATTTTGGATTACCTATTCTTTGGTAGTATAAGGTTGCTAACTTTGTATTTACTCATTTCATAAGTATTAATTATATTTTTTAATGTATTAGAGAGCCGACTGAATAATGTAATACATACACACACACACACACACACACATATATATATATATATGAAGAGATTTTTTATAAAGAGGAGTGTGATAGTGATGAGATGATATGAAGCAGATAGAATGCATGGATGCATTGTGATGTCAGACAGATGCAAGATACAACTGGAACTATCTAAGCATAGCTGATGCTTGTGTTGTTCATTTTTGACATTTATTGTAATAGAACTATTTTTTATTATAAGATCAATGTGCTCAATATAACTTTAACAGGGTTTTGTGTTCCCCTAACAGGGAAATGCACTAATGTAATATTCAGCTCCTAACAGGGCTAAGTCTCCTAATAGGGACACTATACTTTTAGTACATATTTGTGGGTACCGTCCCCACCAGAGTTTTCCCTTGGCCAGGGTTTCCTCAACAACAATTCATGGTGTTATGAGTTGTGTTATGTGCTTATGTTATTTTCATTTCAGTAATTATATGGTTAAGTTGGAAATTATTAAGTTCATGTCTAAAGTTTTGTAATACTGATTCACCCCCCTCTCATTATTACTTAATACTAGTAATTGGTATTAGAGCATTTGGCCGTTGGAGATAAAGTTTAACAGCTTAAGTGAGATCAAGATGGATTCTGAAAGTTTGGAGGAAAAATTTGAAGCAACACTTAAAGATCTTGACAAAGAAAAAGTAGACAATGGTGACTTGAAATTCAAATTGAGAAGAGCTGAGGGATTCATGAAGAAACTAAAAGAGCAGCTTGAACTTTCCAGAAGTTAAAGACAAGATCTTATGATAAAGATAAAAGAGGATTCAGACAATGATAATTCAGATCAGATAATGCAGCTTGAGCAAGAGAAAGATACTTTGAAGCTTGATTATGAAACTACTTCACTACAGATGGCTAAAGAGATTCAACAAGAAAAGCATGCTAAAAAAAAAATTGAAGAAACCTCAAAGGATGCTAATATTCAGATGGGACAAATGAAGACTAAACTTGATCACTACAAGAACAAGTGTCTAGAATTAGAGAAATATAATCAGATCATAAAAGGAGAACTTGTTGAGGAAAATAATAATATTGAGAGACTTCACATGAGTAGTGACTTGATCAATGAATAGAGAGACAAACAGAAACCTAAAGGAGACATGAATGGTGTTGGATTCAATGAAGCTGAATGTTCAAAGAATCAAGAAGAAAATTTTGATGTGAAGATTGATGGAGAAAGACCTACTATTGAAGAACCTAAAGAATAGATCAGACCTTTCAGAGGTAGACGTTTTGGATGTAACAAGGTTGGGCACATGAAGAGAGACTGCAGAGGAAAATCCCCTTTCAAACCTTTTTATGTTTATTGCTTTAACTATTTGCATTTGGCCACAAGAAAGAAGAATGTAGGAAAATGATCAATCAAGATACAAACAAGATTACATTAGTGAAGAGATAGTAGATAAGACCACATGTTACAAATGTAATAACCTTGGGTACATCACAAGGTATTTTAAGTTGCAGGTTAATCAAAACATATCACCTCCTATATGCTACAAATGTAACAATCCAGGGCATATAGCAAAGTTTTGTAGGTACAATGGATTTGACAAAAGAAGAGTACCACCTCCTATAGTGATAAAGAATAATATTGGTAATACTGGTAAGAGTCTTGCAGAGTACAAGAGTGAATTTGAGAGTTTTTTTCAGGAAAGCGGAAGATATCAGTAATAATAAGGTATAGAAGGTAAAGGAATCTAGTGAGGAAAAGGTTCAGGGAGAATCATTAGATACTACTGAGTCTTTTCCTGATGCTAGCATTGCTACATCAACCTAGATGGACAAGTGTGACCTTAGGGGAGAATTGGAAGAATACATCAGAAATCTATCCAGCCCTTGAATTTGAGGAGTAAGCTCTTGTGAGATTAGGGAGAGCATGTAGAATTTTTTTGGAACATATATATGTAATCACATGGTTTTACAAACCTATATCCTATGATTGCTAGATTGTTACTCGATTGGTTTACGTGCATAAATGAATTTATTGGGAACCATGTCATTTCTTCACTCAACTAAGTATAAGGTTAATAGAAAGAACATAATTGAACATCATTTGCAGAGAAGAGCTTGAGGAGAATAGAGTCTTGAGCATAAGCAGAATTGGAGTGAGTGTGTTGAAGAGTTTGATCGAAGCAAGGATTCACATATCAGCAGTAAAGAGGTATTTAGATTGATTGTGAAGCTTTGAAAATGGATACTCCTATGATTTTTGATGTTATAGAGAGACCTAGATACAAATTTAAGAAACATCCTTTCAAATCTACTGAGGATGATCTTGAAGGTGATTTTTCTCAAACACCCTACAAATTTTTACATGTCAAAGATATTAGGGCTTACATACATTGTAAGTATGAATCTTTGGGAGACGAAGAGATTGCCACAAAGATGGAAGACCTGATAGGTGATGATGGAAAGATGAAGGATGAGTTCACACACCTAAATAAATTGAGTATTATGAACATAACCGAACTTCAGGACTTTGATGAAGAAGAATGGATAAATATTATCTTGAGCAGAGTTCATGATCAGTTGATAGGGCTTGAAGATCAACCTATGAAGATATGAAGTGACCTAATTCATGCCATAACATGATTGGAAAGTATTGGTGTAGTACCTATTGTTGAGAAGAATACCAAGAAGATGGTAGAAACCCTAACGCATTTGCAGTGGGACAAGAGAGCAATGATGCTAAACGATATATTCCATCAAGATGTAAGATTGATTACTATGATCTTAGGCTATAAACTCCATTATAGAAAATGAATCAATTCTGTATCAGCAGGAGTAATCTTAATGGATTATAAGATGGTAAAAAAAACATCAAGTATAATCTTTGTGAAGTCCTAACCCAACAATTCTTGGAGAATATAAAGCAGATTAAGAAGGTAAAGTTGAAAAGATTCGGATTTGGATCTTTGTTGATACACATATACCTTCACCTTGTTCACAAATTTCCTAGTATGCACCCTAGGGCATGGAAAGACAGTATACCTACTGGCATTCAGATTTCTCAGAGTTATAAGAGATAGAACAACACTTGGGTATGTTGGTTCCTTTTATGTTGCAACAAAATCAACAACAACCTCTTCGTCTTATGTCTAGTTTTATAGAGAAGCCATCTCCGAATATTGATTCATGCAAGAAAAGGACCAACTAACAAGCACTCTTACAATACTTCTACTCTTTAGGTTCTTCTATACCAAGGGAGGGATACCCTATAATACCTTCTGATATTTCTATATGGTATTATCAAGCAGTAATCTCACAATAACTCAACATAACAAGGAGATACTAGATAATTGGCTAATTAACCATTAAACATCAACCATGAAATGGAGCATGAGATAGGAATTCACGACAAACTTGCACAAATATAGACTTAATGGATTTAATATTTGTTTATAGGAGAACACAACCAATATGCATCTAGATATGCAATAACACATAACTTATAAGCTTTAGATCAGTTCTTTATCCATTAGGCTACACTCTGATTCAAATACAATATACTGAAATCAATATTCATCAAAGATTATAGGCCATAACACAATTATCCCAAACTCCTACTACCAATAAAATCCTAGCATATGTCAAATGAATCTATGCTTTAATCAGAGCCTCATTTAATCTGATCCTAGATCAAAACTCTCAAATAAGTACATAAAAATAGAGAACTTCTATGCTAATGAATAAGAAAATTCATAACTCACAAGACACATAACACATGACAAATTGGAATCTAGATCTTTGTATTAAGTTTAGAGAATCATATTCTAGCATATAAAATGTACTCAGAGATAACCTCTTCAATAACCTGTAAAAGATCTCTCAGCTTTTATTTCTAATTATCAGAACTATCTATTACAAACTATACTATATTTCCCCCTTGACTAAAACTTTGCAAAATTGCTTACAATCCAAATTTTCCATCCCTTTCCAATGATCTTGGGAATCCTTTTATAGAATAGGATTGCAACACGCTATGGATCAATTGGAATAAGGACAAAACAAATGACTCAATAAAAAGACAAAATGACAAATCAAGTGATAACCACTTTTGTTACTATATATATTCAACATATTTTGTCTTCAAACCACCTGGGTGCTTGTAACTACTTTAACATTGTTTAGAAGCAACCACATGGAATCTGTTGTCCTTGTTCTTGTTGATGTAGGATTTTTACCTTTGTCTGTCTTATTCACCAATCAGGAACATTGCCACTTGTTTTCTTTCACATACTGCCACCTTCTCCTTGATCAACTGTATAATATTTTTCCTTCTTGGAGGTATACACCTCAACACTTGGCCAATCAAAACCAATGAATTCATCTCTTTTGTTGTTGATCTCATCCCAACTGACACTTTCCTTCTCAGTTTCCTCTTTCCAGAATTCAAAAAATGCCCTGGCTTTGCCAATAATTTCCACAGTTTGGACAAACAAAAGTGTTCTTTCCAAAGTAATAATACTATTGGTCATGGTGGCCAATGCCTCATTCATTTGTCTTAGCCACAATGCCTCACTCTTTATTTCACCACTCTTCTTGAAAAGGTTAGGAAACATCTCATATATATCCTTTGAATATTCTTTCCTCAAAGTTTCTATATTCCTGATGATGATGCTTCTCTTGATGTCCATGTCCACCATTAATTTCAAGCATTTATAAGTACTAGTTAAAACAATATCAATATTGTTTTCTTCCTTGGATATGGAATAGAATAATTTCAACTCAGCTTTCTTTCCTTTCCATCTATCCATGATCAAGCCCCACTTATCCTTGTCTGTATCATACTCATTTATTATGCTAGTAATCTTTTTTCCTAGCATATAAAGGGTAGCAGGACTTAATTCCTTAGTACATTGCATGAGGGTGGAATGTATTTTATCAGATTACTTTTGTTGGACCCATGCCTCTGGGTCTTTAAATGTGTAAGACTCTTCAATCCATGTCTTCCTTGATTCTTCTAATTTGGTCCTTTCAGCAATCAAATTTTCCTTTTCTAATTCCAAGTCTGCTTGTGTAACATGACTTGATGGGATAGGGGGAGGAGGGAAAGTCACAATTGGGCTGGATGAACCAGACTGATGTGGGTCTTGTGTTATCATCCTTTGAAGATCAAATTGGGATATTTTTTTCCCCTCCAGGATAGAAATTTTCTTATCCTTTTCAATAGACTTTACCCTTTCATCATTATATGCTTTCATGACTATCTAATATTTTTCCCTCACGATTTTGATTTCTTCTTCCTATTTCTCAGCTACTTTCATACCAAATTTTGTTGATTCCAGAGTAATGTTATCTTCTTCTACCTCTGAGGCACTTGCAACTCTCTTTACTAATAGGCTTCCTGACTATTCAGCTTGGTCACCTTCAATAGTTTTCTTATTTCCTTTCTTCTTGATAGACCACATTACCAATGTTGCATGGTCTTCACTAAACTTGACACCAGTAGACACTCCACTAGTGTGCATTGGTTTGGTCTCTTTCCTAACAGCATCAAAGATAATGACATCAACAAGGTCCCACTGAGGCAGGATAAGAACTCCTTCTTTCTTTACTAGTTCTCTGCCTTCTTCAGGAGCGATCTAGTCAAATTTAGCTACCATCTCCCGCTTTACTTCCTTTTCAATGTCATCTTTGTTTCTATTAGGTTGACCATCATGCAACTTCTGACACTTCTCTTTGAATTCATTAATGTGAATTCTCCAAAGGAACTGAATGAAAGCCCTTGTTTTAACAAATTGGTCATCTGACAAGAATTCATCACTAGCTTTCTTAGTGATGGGATCCAATTCCTTCCTAGCAAACTCAACTACTGTCAAGTCCATTTCAACATGTTTAGGTGCCTCTGGAACTCCTTGCAGTTCTTGGGCTGTAATAAATACATGTCATGTATTTCCCATTTGCATCAACTGTTCAGTAATGGCCTGTTCATCCATGTGCAAGGGAGATTGGGAAGGGGAATAAATATCATATTGTTGCTAATCTTTTCCTTCCACCCTTTTCCTTTTTGGAGATGGCACTGATTTGGTACTGGAGCCTAATGTTCTTTTCCCATTTTAATTAGAGGTCTTTTCAACTCTTGGAAGAATTGTGCTATATCCTCTTTGTTGGTACACCACAATTTTCCCAGTGGAACAATCCTTCCCTGTGTAGCTCTGCTCAGAACAGCCTTGGCC
This sequence comes from Thuja plicata, assembly GCA_018584345.1. Taxonomy (NCBI): domain Eukaryota; kingdom Viridiplantae; phylum Streptophyta; class Pinopsida; order Cupressales; family Cupressaceae; genus Thuja; species Thuja plicata. The sequence goes on along the minus strand of MU228523.1, from coordinate 1,102,963 downwards.
TTTTCTATCTTTGTTTCCATTACCTTCTTCTTCTTCTTCTGGTCTAAGGCTTGCATAATATCTTCAAACAAGGTCATCAAGGATTCTTCCTTCTTTGCCCGGGACATAAATTCTTACAAAGGGTCATAAGCTTTATCAAAATGATGGAGAAAATCTAATGATTTCTTATAAACTTACCATTTCTCCGTCTTGATTTCTTTCTCCATCAAGTCAAATTAATTTCTAATTATATGCTCGGGAAAATTGAGCTGATTTTCTAGAGATAAACATTTAGTTCTCTTTCTGAACATGTCACTGATGAATCCCTCATTATTTGCACATCCTGCCACTGAGGTCGCCAACTGGTAAGGCTCCAAGTATTTATGAAACTAGGTCCATCCTCCTTTAGTGATAATAAACTATTTTGCTTTTGTGATGGTTGGGAAGATGTTGCCCTTCATTTTTCTAGTCAATGCTTTTTCTTGCAACCCACCCAGTTGTCTCAGGATATTTTCCATGCCTATCTTGAGTGGAACTCTATAAGGGAGGACATTTAGAGTTCCTCTGAAACCATAGACCCTAATAATGATTGAAACATGGTATAAATGAAGTCACCCCAATTATGAACAATTTGAAATTCTTTAACATACTCCATTAGTCTCAGAAATATCAATACATCTATGTGAATCCTTGGGTTGTCTATGCATAACAGTGCTCTGAGCCTAGAGGCAAAACATCTATCAAAATTAATAAAACTGGCCTCTTTCCTGTCCCAAGACAAATCAGTACTCCATAACTAAATGGGAAAATCTTCATCATCCTGAAATTTGATAAGATCCATTTCTTGCTCAAAATAGTCGGCATTATTATATAAGATCATGTGCATCATCATAGAGTACCATCCAAATGGCTTAACTATCTTATACTCTTTTATGCCTAGTAGACCTTGATGCATTAAATCAACAATGTAATTAGCAAAGTCAAAGACAACAAACAAATATGGATGCAAAATTTGGACCATCATAAGCATAAAATGAATAGGCATTGTGGTCTCCTCATCTTCTCCTAGAACATGAAATAGGGCACTATACATCCCTCTAGCCTTGCCACTAAAGTAATCCAATTTGAAAGGCTCTGGTGTGGTAGGGCCTACTACAATTAAACCCCTTATATTATTGAAACATTCTTTCAAAGGCCCATTTCTGAAGTAGTCCTTTTGATTCTTGTATACTTCTTTGAAATACTCAAAGTCTATGTCATCCATCTGAACAGAAAGGTCACTCAAATTAAAAACTTTTCTTATCTCATCAACTGAGATATTCAATAATATGTTCCCATCTGTATCTCTCAGAACCCTAGACACCTTATCATAAGCTTTAGAAATTTTAATCAACAAATCTGTGTCCATAAATACTCCAGGAACTATAAATTTTCCAACATCCAAATCCCATATGTTATAGTCTGGGATAGGAGCATTTCTTTGGTCAAAAGAAATTTTGAACAAAGCAAGACCACTTACACTAACCTTGGCATCCTTAGCCCATCTTCCCAGATCATACAAAACCTCCCCGACTCTAAAACAAGGACTTACAAGCACTAATTTTTTTATTTGAGTAGAGTCATTACTGGATCCATTCAACTATTGTAAAAGATCATCCTGCAGATTCTTGTCTTTGAAATCTACTTTACCAATGAACTCAATTCTAGGGGCCATTTTATGAACTTAGGATTTGTTACAGTAACAATATCAGAATGTATCAATATTTTGTTTATCTTTCAGAACTTGAAACCCTACTGCAAATATGAATTTTAATGTTTCAACATAAAACTTACCTGTTCTACAATTTGTTACACAGAGCGCGAGATTGCTGCAATTTTGATTTTTGCTTGAATCACTTTGATGGTTATGGAAACTTTGAACTCAAGTAATGTATTATATGCTCAATCAAATGAATCTCTCACATTGAATTTTATTGAAGTGGCCACACGCTCTGTAATCAATTCATCTAGTTTGAACATTCGCAGCTCAACAGTTCATTGAAACCAGTCTTTAACTTTTAAATCTGAACCATAGATCTTATCAGCATCTCATCTTATCATGTGGCTCTCATCACTTTATAGAAACCACTATTCATCCTACCATGTGTTAGCATGACTTAATCTCTTATACTATAGATTTTGGTCACTTTAACACTCAGCGATTAAGTCAACTGTCGAATCAACCTTTAAATGCTCAGCCTTTAACTCCTTTCTTACGACCTCAGTTGGACCCACTGGGACACGTGGAATCATAACTTAATGGCTTACATGTTAGATCTCAATCACTTTATCATTAAGTCATCAAGTCATTCATTAGATATTTTTTGAATTGGTAGCCCTTTAATCTGCGATCACCTTTACTTTTAATGGAATACATGTCATCTTCAGGACACGTGGCAGTATGACTTAATGACTTGAATGATAGATCTTACGCATCTTTGGATTAATCTATTAAGTCAGCCGTTAGATCAAAAGGGAATCTGACTGCAATTTAACAAACAAATGTTCGTAAATCTCAGTTCCACCAACTGCAACGCGTCATCACCGCTTAATGACTTACACATTAGATGGTGCACATCTTGATCATAAGCAATTAAGCAAACCGTTGGATCTATCTGCACTCTAATCTCCGTCAAACTTTGCAACATGGCCCACATCACCATAGGGACATGCGTCACTCAGACTTAATGAATTATGAGGTAGATCTCAATCATGTTGAGAGTAAGTCATTAAGTGGACCGTTGGATGAAGCAGAAAATGCATGTTGTTTTACCGAGGCTTCAACTTATGCTGGACCCTCCATAAACACATGTCATCACTGCATAATGACTTGAATGACATATTTTATTAATCTTGGGACTAAGTCATTAAGTGGACCATTAGATTAAAACATATCAGCTCGACACATAATAGTTTAAATAGAGACTTGCAAGATTTTAGACTTAGGGATTAATAAAGTGCCAAGGAGTTAGGAATTCACGAACTATTGAATGTGGCCCCGTTCAAAAGATCACATGGTGGACAGATGACTTAAGTGACAAATAGGTAATGTAAAAATAGAAACCACTTCGAAGCTTAGGGTTTGAAAACAAGATTTACACTTTGAAAATTGAAAGCAAGGGTTTCAAAAATTTACATAAGACCCTTTTTGTAAATGCAGACCAAGGACTCATTGTTTTGGAAATATTTTAAAAATACCTAATAGTGGCTCTTTCTAGGGATGAATACCTCCTGTAGGTATTGCAAGAATTTAGAATCACACCCTTTTTGTAAATGCAGACCAAGGACTCATTGTTTTGGAAATATTTTAAAAATACCTAATAGTGGCTCTTTCTAGGGATGAATACCTCCTGCAGGTATTGCAAGAATTTAGAATCACAGGGGAAGCAGACCAACCAACTAGAAAAACTAAGCTATTCACACAATAGAAAGCCAAACTAAACTAAGACAAAAAGAACACACTTACAGAAACACACTATATACATAACCTAATGTTCATGGATGATTAGACTTCAAGAGAAGTATAACTTCAAGAAATGTCCATGAACTGACAGTTCTAAAATGATACCAGTAAGGTCTTTCAATAAATAAGAATTATGCCCATACCTCTCATGGACAATATATGGTCCCAGCCAGATTGGTTCAAACTTTCCATGTTTTCCTTTATCTTCTAATCTAGCATTCCACATTAGGACATAATCTCCCACACAAAATTTTCTTGAGACTTCCTTTTTATCATAGAAGTTTTTTACCTACAATTGAAGCTTAGCATTTTTCACAGAAGCTTCCCTCATGGTTTCATCCAATTCCACCAGGTCATCAATTATCAATTGCATATCACTGTCAATATCTTCATCATATAATTGGACAAACTTGTACATTTGCATTAGATTATTTTGGGGTAGTCTTTCCTGAATCCCATAGACTAAATCAAAGGTTGCACATCTTATAGCCTTCTTAGATGTCAATCTATCTTCCCAAACAACCATTGTTAGCTTTGAGTCCCATGCCTTCTAATTTGTATCTAGAACTCTCTTAATGATCTTAAGCATGTTTTTGTTGGTGGACTCAGCTTGGCCATTCCCCTATGGGTGGTAAGGTGCAGAGTAAGATGTTTGAATGCCATATTCAACACAAAAATTGATATACTCAGATTTAAAACACATAGCATTGTGTGATATTATTTTCTCTAGGCACCCAAACCTGGTGATTATGTTCTTCAACAAGAAATCTATTACTACTTTACTGGTTTCTCTTTTAGTGGGGATTGCTTCAACCCACTTAGTAAAGTATTCAGTAGCTATGATTATCCATGCATTTCCTCCACTATATTTGGTATCTATTTCCCCTATCAAATCAATATCCTATTGTTGAAAAGGGGCTTGAACTTCCACTGGTGTAAGAGGTACATTACCTGAGAATTTTAGTTTACCAGAGAAATGTTGGCAAGCATAACATTTCTTAACCAGTTGATGAGTATCCTTAAAGATACTTGGCCACTAGAATCCTACTCTTAAAACCTTATGTGCATTAGTCTTGGCCATGTAATGGCCACCACACACTTGATTGTGCATTTCTTGCAGAATCATGTCTGCTTGTTCTCTATCAACACATTTTAGTAGAATTCCTTCAGGATTCCTCCACCATAGCTCATCTCTGATCAGATAAAAGCATATTTCTTGTAGCTTTAAGGTCATTTTCTTATTCTCATCCATCCCCTATGGATAGTTCATTCTTTGTAAGTAATAAATAATATTCCTGTACCAATCACAGTGGTCAAGGTTACAGATAAAAGGTCTTTGTTCTTCCTCTAGGGTATTTATATGGTTTGCATCCAAGTTTGTGTTAGCCTTCAATTTGGCTAAACCCATTCCTCTAACCAACTTAGTCATTTGAATTTCTATATTAAACTCCTGAATCCTATTGATCCATCTACATCTTTTCCCTGACACCTCTTGTTGAGTGAAGATGTCCTTAAGTGTTGTTGAGGTGACATAGGCTACTACAATAGCACCTATCAAATAACATCTGAAAGCTTTCATAGCCTTCACCAATGCATAGGCCCATTTTTCAGTTATATCATATTTGAGCTCTGCAGCCTATAATGATTTCTAAAAAAGGAAATGGGTTGTTCAAACCCCTCTTCATTTTTTTGCAACAACACAACAACAATAGTATGGCAAGATGCAAATGAAAAAATATTCATAGGCTTTGAATAGTCAGGAGTTCTTAGGACATGGGCATCTTTGATAGCTTTCTTTATTTCTTGAAAATATTGGGTGGCTTCTCCATCCCATTCCATTTTTGCATCCTTCTCTAGCATTTTGGAAATTGGCCTACTTTTCTCAGCAAAGTTTGTGACAAATCTTATGAGAAAGTTTACTTGACCAAAGAAAGATTGAATTCCTTATAAATTTATTGGAAAAGGTACCTGTTACCCAAAATTCCCCATCCTATGTTTTTCTGGCCTTTTTCTGTGTTTCCCGCCAAAATGATCGTGCCTCCCTTTTCAAAAAATCAGATCTTATGTCAATCGCGTTAAAATTTTGCTCAAGTTTTAAGTTGCGCGACTGCGCGACGAGTTGCTAGTCGCGGTCATCACTCAGTCGCAACCTTTTCCTGCATAGGTCCATTTCCCCCCCGACTGAGCGACGAGCTGAGGATTATGTCATCGCGCAATCACGATCAGTTCAAGTCAGATCGTTCTTGCCTTGCGACAGAGCGGGTCAAAATTTTCAATGCCTCGTCGCGCAGTCATGATGTCTATGTTATGTCGGGTTTCTAGCCTGTGAGTGCGCGACGAGCAAGAATAGGGGCTCGTCACTCGGTCATTGAGCAATGCACATGAAAAAGAAACAGGTCACGAGTGTGCGACCGGAAAAGGAAGCTCCTCATCGCTCAGTCGCCGAGCAAAAGGGAGGAAAAGATAGCTGCTCGCGAGTGTGCGACGAGTGAAAAGTAGGGCTCGGTCGCTCACTCGCTGAGCAATGAACACAAGGGAAAAACAACCTGCGAGTGTGCGACCGAGCAGAAGGAGAAGGTGTCGCGCACTCGCAAAAGATAAGAGATAAAAGGAATGTAGCTTGTGGGTGCGCGACGAGCTGCAAGATCCATGTGGTCACTCAGTCGCCGAGCCATAA
>MU228523.1:1068616-1091390 GCA_018584345.1 Thuja plicata | reverse complement strand
ATTGTAATTACCTTGTGCCTCATTTTGTGTAATTCATGTTTATCCTCTTTTGCAATCAATGACTGTGTAGATGTTTTACCCCTTATTGATCAAGCTGATTCTGGTTCATTGTGGGTTGTGTCTATTTTTCTTGGATTACTGTATTGTGAAGTTTTATCTTCCCTTGTAGTAATTTTAGTCTCTGACCTTCACATGTTTGCTAAGAATCATGTGGTAGAAGTTGTATTAGTTGAGTTATATGGATGTGTAGTGCAGTTTCAAGGCAGAAGAAAGTAGGCCCTATCTTGGTGTATCACCTTTCCCTTTTCAAGTAATTTGGTTTCTGCATCTCCTTCTCCCTTTTCCTTGCAAGAGATAGTTTTAGGTGCATCCTGATAGTAGAGGAAGCCGGCCTTCTCCGGAGATTCAACCTCGAAGTTCAAGTCCCACAGCTTGGAGGTTGATTCCATGTTTCACTAGGTTGCTGTTAGAGAAGCTTTCAGCAAGGGTGCAAACCTCAGTGATAACAGTACCTTATCAATAGAAGCTACCCTATCTGGGTCAATTCTAACCCCCTCATTTGAAAAAATATTCCCCAATAATTTACCTTATGTCACTCCAAAAATGCATTTCCTGCGATTTAGAGAAATCCCAAATTCCAGAGCTGTTTCGAAAATATTCTCCAGATGTTCACAATGTTGTTCTTCCTTCTTTGAGTAGGCTGCGAGGTCATCCTGATAAACCTCAAGAAATTTTTGCAAGAAATCTGAGAATAGAACATCCATGGCCCTTTGGAAAGTAGCCCCACCATTCATTAAGCCAAAAGGCATTCTGACATATACATATGTTCCCCATGGTGTAGTAAAATAAATTTTAAATTGCTCTGACTCCTTGACCATTATCTGGTTATACCCAGAGAATCCATCCATCATGGACATCAGTTCACATCTAGTGACTCTCTGCAACATATTCTCCATATTGGGGAGAGCATAGTTGTCTTTTAGGGAAGATATATTCAAGTTTCTAAAATCCACACACAACCTTATATCTCCATTCTTCTTCCTGACAGGGACTAAATTGGAAACCCAAGAAGAATGTCTAATGGGCTTAATTATCCCAGCATCTTTCATCTTCTTCAATTCCTGCTCCATTTTGGGCCTTAGGGTGGGATTTATGGGCCTTTTCTTTTGTCTAAAAGGCTTGACATCTTCCTTTAATGGGATCTCATGTTGGAATATCTCCTCATTATATGCCTTCAGATCATCATACGTCCATGCAAAGACCTTCTTGTACTTCCTCAAAAGATTAGTCAGATCCTCCTTAACTTTGGGTGACATTTTTTTACCAATAAATAATTTTTTAGGAACTTCCTTTATTCCCATATTTACCTCCTCCAAATCTTCAGACTTATTTACACATGTAGCAGAGTATGTTTTATCCTTATTGTCAAAGGCTCTTTCTAAAACAACCAGTCCTTTTGGGACTTTATTTGACTTTAAATGCAATATTTCCTTTCCTAAGACAATATCTTTCCATCAATGGTTTCCACATATGTACTGAAATCTATCTCTTTATTTTCAAGATTTGTCTCACAATACAGGAATCTTAGAATATCCACATCATCATCAAATACTTGCCAACTATCCACATTGTCTGGTATTGAAGGCCTAGTCTGAACTTCTATTTCAGAAATTCCAGCAAAAGTAATATCTTTTGGCCTTAAAGCAATGTTAGCCAACAAATCTGTCATTCTATTCTGGCTTCTATCCATCTAGTCAATACCAAATGCATCAAAATTTCTAATTCATCCCAGACTGCATTTCGATATTGTTTCAATCTATGATTATTGGAAGCATACTTGGATCTGATCTGAGATACTACCAATTCGGAGTCTCCAATAACTTTGATACACTTGATTCCATGTCTTGGAGCTAATCTCAAACCTATCAACAAAGCTTCATATTCTACCACATTATTTGTACATGTAAATAACACAGTAAATGAAAATTTGAAAGTTCTTCCTGAGGGAGATATCAATAAAACCCCAGCACCAGCCCCCTCCCTAGAACTAGAACCATCAAAATACATTACCCATAACTTACTTTGTTCAGATAAATTATTTATGTCTTCAGAAAACAATGCAGGTTGTAATTTTCTCGCAACTTGATTTTCCTGCACTTGAAATGATCCCATCTCAGTATCTAAGAAACAATTCATATTATTATCATCTTCTTCCTCAATCATATGAGGAGTTCTGGTCTCCCTTGATACCTTAATGTTTTCACCATTAATATTGAATGTGGTAAATGACAAATCACACTGAATGCTTCCCCCCATTGATGCACTCCAATTTCTTGACAAAAACATTCCATATTAAGGGGGAGTAACTACAACCAACACACTCATTGTTAATACTTTGTCTAGGAAAGCTGCCAATTTATAAGGCAAAGCCTTAATGGTGCCGATGACAGGAACTTCCCTAGAATCCATAGCTTGACACCTCCCATGTGGTGTGTCTACTTTCAATCCCATAGATCTCATAACTTTTGCAGGCATGACAATGTTAGATGCACCAGAGTCAATCATACAATTTTTCAACATTTTACCATTTATCAACTATGTTAAGAAAAAGGGATGTATAGTTTCTGCAGTAGTACCAACAATATTGGTATCCAAATAAATTTCAGGAATCTTTGACACAAGCTCATCAGATTCCTTTGTGGATTTGTCTTTTGTGTCTGACACTTTCTTGCTTAGCTCTGGTTCCATAATCTTAGTAGAACTAACACTCTTCATCCATGTTAAAGCCTTTTCCTTATGCTCTCCTATCCCAATCATTTCTAACAGAGGTACCTTAACAGTTATTTGAGACAAAAGTTGCCCCATATCCACAGGGGTGTATTTCATATCAGAAATATCTGATCTCTGATTTGTGTAATCCTCATCTTATACTTGAGAAGCCAGTTTGGATTCATCTCCTTTATGTGGTTTATCCTCCCTTTTAGAATGAGGTATGGGAATTTATGGTGTTTTCATATTTTCTTTATACACATTTGGACTAGTGGGCTTGTTGCCTTTTTTGATTAGAATTTTATTTGTACCTTCAGCCTATTTTCCTTTTCTTGTGGCCTTTTGGTACTATTTGTGGTATCCTTGATAAAAATATCGGCAGGTTTTCCATCTGCACTACCAACTGTTCTGTTTCTTAAAATGTAATTTCCCCTTGCTTGTGCAACCATGTTTGCTATGATTTTAACAATTTCTTCTTCAGATGGTCTTCTAAGGACAGGGGTCTCATCACATCCCTCGACATTACATCTCATATTATCAATCTCCCAATCTTGTATGTCAGAATCATCATGTTGATAATATGTTTCATCATTAACATGTGAGGAAGTCATAGCACAACCACTATCATCAAATGATTCCTCTTCATTATCTTCCTAATCTTCAGTTGCAGAGATTCTAGCAAAAATAACACAATATTCAGAATTATGAGGGGATTGGCAAGCCACACACCAAGGATTATCATTGCACATGTTTACAATGGTTTTGTGTAGAGGATCAGGATTTTTTTCGCCAGATTTATCCTTCTTTTGTGGGACAATAGGTTTCCCATCTTTCCACTGAGTAGTATAAGGACAATTTTGCATCCTAGGTTGTCTATTGAAATTACCATAGGAAGGCTTATCATTATTTGAAACACTATTGTTACTACTTTCTCCAGGTTTTAAATTTTTCAAAGCATTCAGAATCAACTTAAGATTATCATCTTCCTTTGGTTTAGTATTCAAAGGTTTATATGATTCTTTCTTGTTGTACCTGGCTGGTTTCCAATCTTCTCTCCTACCCACTTTTCTAGAAACCCTTCTGTTTGTCTCAATATTTAATTCTACCTTATATGCTTCTCTATATTTCTAGGGTTCTTATCCCTTAAAAGATAACCCATTTTTGCATCAAAAGCATTAAGATAAGTAGCAAGACATACCTTGTCATACAATCTCATCACTTGCAGCAACTTGTGCATCACCCTTTGGAATCTGATATTTAACTCCACCACTTCTTCATTTGAGTTCTTTATATTATTGAACTCATTCAACATGAAACATTTATTGGTTTTATCCCCATACTGATCTCTAAAACATTCTTTCATTTCATCCATAGACCCAATACATTCATGGGGCAATCCTCTAAACTAGTCCCTAGCATCCTCAGTTAATGATTGCACAAATAACTTCATCATCACATCATCATGTGAAATTTCATAATCATCAATCATATCCATAAAATGCTTCAAATGTTCTTCACATGTTATAATATTATTTCCAGAAAATTTAGGAAGTTTATCCCTAATCTTTTTAGGAATCTCATTTGGATAACCAGGAATGCCAAGGAAAATAAATTGTCTATACCTCTCAGTATAGACAGGAGTTCTTTGAGATGAATTATTACCTTGAGTATTTGATGTATTAGCATTTCCAGAATCAGTAGGTGGTGGTAAATTCATTCCTAAATTTAGAGACATTTTAGGACCAACACCAGCAGGAGGAGGACCAGAGGTTTTCCTAAGAAATTCAATTTTCTTTTTCATCTCAAGAGCAGAGGCTTCCAATTCAGCCTTCTCTAATTATTTGGATATGATGCCCCTCTCTCTCTTGGCTTTCTCCAACTTAGTATCTAGCTTATTCATGGGATCCACTGCACTCCCTTTATTCATTGGCTCATTTATTTCAACTACTGCTACTTTTTGTTTACCTTTATCCTTGGGTTTCTATGTGTCATACAATTGCTGGATAACAGGTTCATGTTCAAGTTTCTTAGGTATAGTAGTAGCATTTATTGCTTATAAATCTTGCAGTTGCCTTTTCAATTGGTCAGATTGAATCTGAGCATGTCTGATTATTTCCTCTCTCTCTTTCTCTTCTTTGTCTCAAGGCAATTTTCTCTCAAATCTTCCTTTCCAGTTCACCCACTTCTTCAAAAATGTCCTCAAAATCTATAAGAGTCATGTCAGATTCTGAATTTTCCTCCATAATAGTTCTTTCTCTCCTGTGATGATGGGCATGGGGTCTTTAAGATGAGGGAGAGCTCGGATCACTAGGAGCATTCCTATTCTCTTCACCTCTTCTTTTGGATTTGGACCTTGTTTCATGTCCCTGGGATTTACCATGGACCACCTTCCTAGTATACCTAGGTACATCATCAACCCTCTCACTTTGAGAGTAATACTCACCATATAATCCCAATCCTGGTTGTGTATCTTGTTCCACTTCTATAGTATCTTCTTCATGATTGGGGGGAATAGGAGTATCCATTATTATGTTCCTTCTCTGCCTCCAAGCTTGGGGAGTAGTTCCAACAACATTTTTGTTCATTGATTGCTCGACTCTGGAGGTAGACAAAATTTCACCTTCCAACTCATTCTCAGGATGATTCTTCATCCCAGATCTGGTATTTTTATAACTCATAGTTAAATAGTGGTGTATCAAATGATTGTAACTTAGCACTAATGTAGAGATTCCTTCGAGTTGCCACCCAACAAATAGCTGGGAAAATACACACTAACTTTGAGTAATAAAGATTTCGTTATGGAAAGTTTTCACGAGTTAACAAATATCAACAAAGGTCTAAGCATTTATCCCGATACATTTTCAATGGTTCCTTTTATGTTGTAATAAAAACAACAACAACCTCTTCTTATGGCTAGTTTTATAGAGAAGTCATCTCCAAATATTGATTCATGCAAGAAAAGGACCAAATAACAAGCACTCTTACAATACTTCTACTCTTTATGTTCTACTATACCAAGGGGGGATACCATATAATACCTTCTGATATTTCTATATGATATTATCAAGAACTAATCTAACAATAACTCAACATAACCGAGAGATACTAGATAATTGGCTAATCACCCATTGAACATCAATCATGAAATGGAGCATGAGATAGGAATTCACGACAAACTTGCACAAATATATACTTAATGAATTTAATGTTTGTTTATAGGAGAACATAGCCAATATGCAACTAGATATGCAATAGCACATAAATTATCAGCTTTAGATCAGTGCTTTATCCATTGGGCTACACTCTGATTCAAATACAATATACTGAAATCAATATTCATCAAAGATTCTAGGCCATAACACAATTATCCCAAACCCCTACTACCAATAAAATCCTCGCATATGTCAAATGGATCTATGCATTATTTAGAGCCTTATTTAATATGATCCTAGATCAGAACTCTCAAATAAGTACATAAACATAGAGAGATTCTATGCTAATGAATCAGAAAATTCATAACTCACAAGACACATAACACATGAGAGATTGGAATCCGGATCTTTGTATTAAGTTTAGAGAATCATATTCCAATATACAAAATGTACTCAGAGATAACCTCTTCAATAACCTACAAAAGATCTCTCAGATTTTATTTCTAATTATCACAGCTATCTAGTACAAACTATACTATATTTCCCCCTTGATTGAAACTTTGCAAAATTGCTTACAATCCAAATTTTCCAGCCCTTGAACCAATGATCTTGGGAATCCTTTTATAAAATAGGATTGCAACAAGCTACAGATCAATTGGAATAAGGACAAAATAAATGACTCAATAAAAAGACAAAATAACAAATGAAGTGATAACCACCTTTGTTACAATATATATACAACATATTTTGTCTTCTAACCGCCTGGGTGCTTGTAACTACTTTAAAGTTGTTCGAAAGCATCTACCTAGAATCTGTTGTCCTTGTTCTTGTTGATGTAGGATTTTTACCTTTGTCTATCTTATTCACCAATCAGGAACACTGCCACTTGTTGTCTTTCACATACTGCCACCTTCTCCTTGATCAACTATATCATATTTGTCCTTCTAGGAGGTATACACCTCATCACTTAGCCAGTCAAAACCAATGACTTCATCTTTTCTGCTATTTATCTCATCCCAACTGACACTTGCCTTCTCAATTTCCTCTTTCCAAAATTCAAAAAATGCCCTGGCTTTGCCAATAATTTCTATAGTTTGGACAAACAAAAGCATGCCTTCCAAAGTAATACTACTGTTGGTCCTGGTGGCCAATGCCTCATTCATTTGTCTTAGCAACAATGCCTCACTCTTTATGTCACCACTCTTCTTGAAAAGGTTAGGAGACATCTCATATCTATCCTTTGAATATTATTTCCTCAAAGTTTTTGTCTTCCTGATGATGATGCTTCTCTTTATGTCCATGTCCACCATTAATTTCAAGCATTTATAAGTACTGGTAAAAAAAATATCAATATTGTTTTCTTCCTTGGATATGGAATAGAATAATTTCAACTCAGACTTCTTTCCTTTCCATCTATCCATGATCAAGCCCCACTTATCCTTGTTTGTATCATACTCATTTATTATGCTAATAATCTTTTTTCCTAGCATATAAAGGGTAGCAGGACTTAATTCCTTAGTACATTGCATGAGGGTGGAATGTATTTTATTAGAGTAACTTTGTTGGACCCATGCCTCTGGTTCTTTAAATGTTGAAGACTCTTCAATCCATTTCTTCCTTGATTCTTCTAATCTGGTCCTTTTAGTAATCAATCTTTCCTTTTCTAATTCCAAGTCTACTTGTATAATAGGACTTGATGGCATAGGGGAATGAGGGAAAGTCACATTTGGGATGGATGAACCAGACTGATGTGGGTCTTGTGTTATCATCCTTTGAGGAGAAAATTGGGATATTTTTTTTCCCTCCAGGATAGCAATTTTCTTATCCTTTTCAATAGACTCTACCCTTTCATCATTATATGATTTCATGACTATCTCATATTTTTCCTTCAGGCTTTTGATTTCTTCTTCTTTTTTCCCAGCTACTTTCATACCAAATTTTTCTGATTCCAGAGTAATGATAGCTACTTCTACCCTTGAGGCACCTACAACTCTCTTTACTAATAGGCTGCTTGAGTGTTCAACATGGTCACCTTCAGCAGTTTTATTATTTTCTTTCTTCTTGATAGACCACATTACCAATGCTGCATGGTCTTCACTAAACTTAACACCAGTAGACTCTCCACTAGTGTGCATTGGTTTGGTCTCTTTCCTAACAACGTCAAAGACAATGACATCAGCAAGGTCCCACTGAGGTAGGATACAAACTCCTTCTTTCTTTTCTAGTTCTCTACCTTCTTCAAGAGTGATCTAGTCAAATTTAGCTACCATCTCCTACTTTACTTCCTTTTCAATGTCATCTTTGTTTCTATCAAGTTGATCATCCTACAACTTCTGACATTTCTATTTGAATTCATTAATGTGAATTCTCCAAAGGAACTGAATCAAATCCCTTGCTTTAACAAATTGGTCATCTAACAAGAATTCATCACGAGCTTGCTTAGAGATGGGATCCAATTCCTTTACAACAAACTCAGCTACTGTCAAGTCCATTTCAACATGTTTAGGTGCCTCTAGCACACCTTCTTGTAGTTCCTGGGCTGTAATAAAGACATGTCCTATATTTCCCATTTGCATCAACTGTTCAACAATGTCCTTTTCATCCATGTGCAAGGGAGATTGGGAAAGGGAATAAATATCATTTTCCTGTTGATCTTTTCCTTCCACCCTTTGCCTTTTTGGAGATGGCACTGATTTGGTAATGGATTCTAATGTTCTTTTCCCCTTTTGATCGAAGGTCTTTTCAAATCTTGATAGAATTGTGCTATATCCTCTCCATTGGTACACCACATATTTTCCTGGTGGAACAACCCTTCCCTGTGTAGCTCTGCTCAGAACAACCTTGGCCTTTTCTGGCTCTGTTTCCATTACCTTCTTCTTCTTCTGGTCTAAGGCTTGCATAATATCTTCAAACATGCTCATCGGGGATTCCACCTTCTTTTCCCAGGGCATACATTATTTCAAAGGGTCATAAGATTTATCAAAATGATGGACAAAATCTAATGATTTCTTATAAACTATCCATTTCTCCTTCTTGATTTCTTGCTCCATCAAGTCAAATTTATTTCTAATTATATCCTTAGAAAAATTGAACTGATGTCCTAGAGATAAACATTTAGTTCTCTTTCTGAACATGTCACTGATGAATCCCTCATTATCTACACATCTTGCCACTGAGGTCACCAACTGATAAGGTTCAAAGTATTTATGAAACTGGGTTCATCCTCCTTTAGTGATAATAAAATGGTGTGCTTTTGTGATGGTTGGGAAGATGCTTCCCTTCATTTCTCTAGTCAATGCTTCTTCTTGCAACCCACCCAATTGTCTCAATATTTATGCCATGTCTATCTTGAGTGGTACTCTATAAGGGAGGACATTTGGAGTTCCTTTGAAACCATAGACCCTAATAATTGTTGAAACAAGGTATAAAATTAAGTCACTCCAATTGTGAACAATTTGAAATTATTTAACATACTCCATTGGTCTCAGAAATCTCAACACATCTATGTGAATCCTTGGGTTGTCTGTGCATAACAGTGCTATGAGCCTAGAGGCAAAACATCTATCAAAATTAATAAAACTAGCCTCTTTCCTATCCCAAGACAAATCAGTACTCCACAACTGAATGGGCAAATCTTCATCATCCTGAAATGTGATAAGATCCATTTCTTGCTCAAAATAGTTGGGATTATTATATAAGATCATGTGCATCATCATAGAGTACCATACAAATGGCTTAACTATCTTATACTCTTTTATGACAACTAGACCTTTATGCATTAAATCAATAATGTAATTAGAAAAGTCAAAGATAATAGACAAATGTGGATGCAAAATTTGGACCATCATAAGCATAAAATGAATAGGCATTGTGGTCTCCTCATCTTCTCCCAGAACATGACATAGGGAACTATACATCCCTCTAGTCTTTCCACTAAAGTAATCCAATTTGAAAGGCTCTATTATGTTAGGGCCTACTACAATTAAACCCCTTATCTTATTGCAACATTCTTTCAAAGGCCCATTTCTGAAGTAGTCCTTTCTATTCGTGTATACTTCTTTGAAATACTCAAAGTCTATGTCATCCATCTTAACAGAAAGGTCACTCAACTTGAAAACTTTTCTTATCTCATCAGCTGAGACATTCAATAATATGTTCCCATCTATATCTCTCAGAACCCTAGACACCTTATCATAAGCTTTAGCAATTGTAATCAACAAATCTGTGTCCATAAATACTCTAGGAACCATCAATTTTCCAACATCCAAATCCCATATGTTATAGTCTGGGATAGGAGCATTTCTTTGGCTGAAAGCAATTTTGAACAAAGCAAGACCACTTAAACTAACCTTGGCATCCTTAGCCCATCTTCCTAGATCATATAAACCCTCCCCAACTCTAAAATGAGGACTTATAGGCACTACTTTTTTGATTTGAGTAGATTCGTTAGTGGATCCATTCAGCTGTTGTAAAAGATCATCCCGCACATTCCTGTGTTTATAATCTACTTTACCAGTGAACTCAATTCTAAGGCCATTTTTTGAACTTAGGATTTCTTACAGTAATAGTATCAGATTGTATCAATATTCTATTTATCTTTCAGAACTTGAAACCCTACTGCAAATATGAATTTTAATGTTTCAACAGAAAACTTACCCAATCTGCAATTTGTTACACAGAGCGTGAGATTGCTGCAATTTTGAGTTTCACTTCAATCACTTCGATGGTTATGGAAACTTCAAACTCAAGTAATGAATAATATGCTCAATCAAATCAATATCTCGCATTTAATTTTACTAAAGTGGCCACACGCTCTATAATCAATTCACATGGTTTGAACATTCACGGCTCAACGGTTCATTGAAACTAGTCTTTAAATTTTAAATCTGAACTGTAGATCTTATCAACATCTCATCTTATCATATGGCTCTCATCACTTTACAAAAACCACTATTCATCCTACCATGTGTTAGCATGACTTAATCGCTTATACTGTAGATCATGATCACTTTAACACTTAGCAATTAAGTCAACCATAGGATCAACCTTTAGATGCTCAGCCTTTAATTCCTTTCTTACGACCTCAACTGGACCCACTGGGACACATGGCATCACAAATTAATGGCTTAGATGTTAGATCTTGATCACTTTATCATTAAGTCATCAAGCCAGCCGTTAGATCTTTTTTGAACTGTCAGCCCTTTAATCTGCAATCGCCTTTACTATTAATGGAATACAGGTCATCTCCAAGACATGTGGCAGCATGACTTAATGACTTGAATGGTAGATCTTACGCATCTTTGGATTAATCTATTAAGTCAGCCATTGGATCAAAAGGTAATATAACTATAGTTTAACAAATAACTGTTCATAAATCTTGGGCCCGCCAACTGCCATGCGTCGTCACTGCTTAATGAATTACACATTAGATGGTGTGCATCTTGATCATAAGAAATTAAGTGAACCGTTGGATCTATTTGCACTTTAATCTCTGTTAAAATTTTCAATAGGGCCCACATCACCACAGGGACATGCGTCATTCAGAATTAATTACTTATGAGGTAGATCTTGATCATGTTGAGATTAAGTCATTAAGTAGACCGCTAGATGAAACAGAAAATGCATGTTGTTTTACTGAGGCTTCAACTTATGTTGGACCCGCCATAAACACGTGTCATCACCACTTAATGAATTGAATGATAGATTTTGTGCATCTCGGGACTAAGTTATTAAGTGGACCGTTAAATTAAAATATATCAGCTTGACACATAATAGTTTAAATAAAGACTTGCGGGCTTTTAGACTTAGGGATTAATAAAGTGCCAAGGAGTTAGGAATTTATGAACTATTGAATGCGACCCTATTTAAAAGAACACATGGTGGACACATGAATTAAGTGAAAAAAAAAGTAATGTAAAAATAGAAACCACTCTGAAGCTTATGGTTTGAAAACAAGATTTACACTTTGAAAATTGAAAGCAAGGGTTTCAAAAATTTACATAAGACCCTTTTTGTAAATGTAGACCAAGGACTCATTGTTTTGGAATTTTTTTAAAAAGACCTAACAGGGTAGATGGTGAATTGTTTTGTATGGTCAAAATCCTACAGAGAGATATGAAGGCAAGGGAGAGAATTCCTGAGGTAGTGGTATAAAAATACAAGGACTCAATCTGTTTCATGGTTGAAACTGATTGTGTGTGCTTTGAGGCAGTTATTCCTAGAAAGAAGTGGTGTTATCCACTAGGCTATGAGGCTAGTTTTGAAGTTCTGATTATGCAAGTAGAACACATTTTATCTTCACA
The DNA here is from genome assembly GCA_018584345.1 of Thuja plicata. Lineage (NCBI taxonomy): Eukaryota > Viridiplantae > Streptophyta > Pinopsida > Cupressales > Cupressaceae > Thuja > Thuja plicata. The sequence goes on along the minus strand of MU228523.1, from coordinate 1,079,167 downwards.
AGTTGATTCATCAGAGGAGAGATGGGTACTTATGAGGAGAAGTCTGCAAATATTAGTGAGGAACAAACTGGAGAATGAAGGAAGAGGAAAGTAGAGAATATAATTGATGATTGTGTAGCCAAGGAAGGTATATCTAAAGAGGAAATGAAATATGTTAGGAAGAAGATGACTGAGAGAGCTTCTGGGTTGGCAAGCACTGTTGTTGCATCCCTTCCACCTCTATAAGATGCAAAGATAATCTGTCCAATTTCTACTATGATTGATGTATCTACACCTTCACCACCTCAGTATACATCGTAGGAAGAGACAAAATAGAAAGTACCTAGAAGAAACACAAGGTCCACTAAACTAGACTCACCTCCTAAGAAACAAAGGACAAAAGGAGAAGAGAATAAAGTTGAAGAAAAGACCACTAATGCGGGAACTTTGGAAGCCAGATATGAAAATGATAGAGAAGAGAGTAATTGAGCAAGGGAATCTTGTTTCATTGACAAAATACTATGACATGTATGAGGGATCTAACAAAATTCTAATTGAAGACATAGTGATTAAACATTTACTTATTTTTAAGAAGATTTTTGTTAGAAATTGGAGGTATTATACCTGAGGAGTTATATGAGAAATTGGAGATAAGGAAGAAATTAGCACAGAAGGAAGATGAAGTGGTTAGAGAAAAACCAATTGAAGGCATGTTTTTTGTTGTATTTGTTAAAGAGATTGAGAGGATATTGAGTGAACTTAAACCCTTATTGAGAACCAAAACAAGATTAGTAAAGATAATGGGAAGGAGATATGATTAATTAATTGAAGAGACACAAAAAGCTATAGAAAAGGTCTTGATGGGAACCGAAACTGAGGACATCTTGCCACCTAAGGCTCCTAAGCTCAAATCTATTGAGAAAGGTGAATCATCAAAGAGAGCTGAAATAAACCTTGATAAATCATTGAGAAAAGATGCTAGTCAGTATGTAAGCACTGCAAAGCAACTAGATTTCTATGTTTCTGGTTTTCCTGTGTCATTAAACACTTCATAGGATATGAATGACCCCTTTGTGTAGGATACAAACATTGAATAAATTAGTGACAAGGATATGATAGAGAAAGAAAAATAGAAAGAAAACATTGATGAAACAATGGAAGATACAGTGAATAAGGTTGAAGTGAAACATGAAACTAGTACATATGATTCTTCACCTTTATTGTTGGAAATTGGAGACAAGACTTTGAGCACTAAAGTTGAGAACATGGATGTGGATGAGCTGATGAAGTTATCCCACTTCACGTTTTCTAAAGCTAAAGAAAGATGTGAGCAGAAAGGAGAGAAGAAGGCTAAGGTAATGACAAGAGCAGTTGACACTTTGAACAAACTACTTCCAGCACCTATTGTTTTTCAAGGAAAAGATGATGTAGAGAGCTTGAACAAGGCACTAGATGACTTTGACAGTCACTATGAGTCATTAGAGAAGATTTCTAAAGAGAAGGCTGAGAAGAAATATCTCACAAATAAATTGGAGGAAGTGTGCAAGTATATTTCATGGGACTTGGGCATACTAAACAAGACTACATTAGAGGCCAAAAGTTGTGTCACACAAGGAAGGAAGTTATACAATTACTATATCAACCCTACCAGACATATCAAGAACATTAAAGGCATAGTAGTGAAGGATAGAACTGCTATGGATAAATTGATGGACAATTGTGAGACCTCCTCACAATATATATTGGAGATATACAAAGAGGTTTCCAAAATTTTGGACAAACTGAGTGTACTTGATACAGAAAGAGGGAGAGTTATGAAAAGGTTTGGTTTGCTGAAGAGTCTAATACCTCCCAAGCTAGCAATTATTGAGGTCCATATTTCTGACATGGAGAAGACAAAACATGCCCTTTCAAAAAATATGCCTACTGACCTACAGGAAAAAGAGAATTCTTCATTTGCACTGAATGGTTTGATTCATGTGAATAAGATTTTGGTGAAAAACTGGATAGAGGAAGTGAAGATCTTGGAAAACTCTTTCCGAGATGTACTAAAGATGGTCTAATTTTATGGTAAGTGGTGGTACAATTTTGCTGTATTCTACATTTTTGCCTACCTTTTCCATTGATGTCAAAGGGGAGAAGAGAAGAGATGGAAAATGCATAGATAATTAGAGTAAAGGATATATGTAAAAGATATACAGAGATATCTTTTTGGTATTGACACTTAGTCATTTTTCACTAAGTGTTGCCATCAATGCCAGAGGGAGAGATTGTTGGAAAGTGATTCATTTTGGAGTGAAATGGGACACTTGAGGGTTTTAATTTATGGCAACACATCTAGTATGATGATCTCTTGGAGTCTTGGAGATGTAGATTGTAAAATGATTAAGTACAGTGAACAGAAATAGAGAGTATAGCAGTATAGTTTTGGACTGAAAAGATAATATATAATGAATGATGACATACGAGCTTATAGAAATAAATTTTTGGGTATGTATGAATTTCTATTAAGGTCTCTTGAGTTTTGGTGTTGATTGCAGTGAGTTACAATATTTTGAAGACATGCGAAGACAATGTAACATAGATACAAGGCAGATGAATAGTCGTGATGATTAAGGGAGTATGGCATGGAATCCAAATGTGCTAAGTTGGATTGGGATTTTGGATTACCTATGCTTTTGTAGTATAAGGTCGCCAAATTTGTATTTACTCTTTTCATAAGTATTAATTCTATTTTGTAATGTATTAGAGAGCTGACTAAATAATGTAACACACACACATATAAAGAGATTTTTTGTAAAGTGAAGTGTGATAGTGATGAGATGATATGAAGCAGATGGAATGCATGGATACATTGTGATGTCAAACATATGTGAGCTACAATAGGAACTATCTAAGCATAGCTGATTCTTGTGTTGTTCATTTATGAGATTGATTGTTCAATAACTATTTCTGATTATAAGAGTAGTGTGTTCAGTATACCTTTAACATGGTTTTGTATTCCCCTAACAGGGAAATGTGCTAATGTAATATTAAGCTCCTAACAGAGCTAGGTCTCCTAACAGGGACACTATACTTTTAGTACATATTTGTGGGTACCATCCCCACTGGGGTTTTCCCTTGGCCAGGGTTTCCTCAACAATAATTCATGGTGTTATGAGTTATGTGTTATGTGCTTATGCTCTTTTCATTTCAGTAATTATATGGTTAAGTTGGAAATTGTTAAGTTCATGTTTAAAGTGTTGTAATATTGATTCACCCCACTCTCAGTATTACTTAATCCTAACATGATTTCCAATGATTTATTGCTCTAGGTGAAGTAAGAAGTAAATTACACTAATGAGCACTTTCATCTCGATAACAAAACTAAACAGATGATTTTTTCATTAAATATCTCAATGGGATATTCTCAAACACACATTGCTTTGGTCTCTTTCTACAATGTAGCTCCCATTCTTGCATATCATTCTCATGGACTCCCCCATTAGATTGGTGTCGAGCAAGAAGCAAATGTCCTTTGATGGGGAGATAAAAGAAAAGAGGTTGAAAGAAATTATCAATTAATTCCATAAAATTATAATTTGAGTAGTGAAAATAAATATGGGGGGATTTCATTTTCTTCAACCATAAATATAGGGGAAACACATATTTTCTTGTTGTATTTATAGCCACCACTTTAATGATGAGAGAAGCCAAATTTAATATCAAGAAACTCTATGGGAAGGTCTTCAAGGAATAAAATCCTTGGGGACCTATATTTGGTTGACGAAAATGTGAACAAAGAGCTCTGAATCCCCTACCCAAACCGGCATGAACACTTTTTGGGTCAGGCGGGGATTTGAACCTTGGTTGCTAGATGTAGAGAAAGGCTAGTTGAAGGGTGATTGTGGCATTTTTTTATTAAAGGAGTCAGATTGCTAAGAAAATTATTTAGGATGTCTGGTTTTGGCATTGATAGGTTGATGTCTTATAGCAAGGCTGAGACACCTTGCAACCATTCATGTAAATACTTTTATAATTAATATAAACTTCTTTGTAGATATGTTGTGTATTATTGATTAAAAAAATTATTTGTAAAATACTTTTTGAAATGGAAAAGGTCATCTAGATATTTAATGTCTCAATGGAAAATTCAACAACTAAAGGAAATAGAAGAAAAATTCATGTCACCTAGGTTCTCATAATCATTTCCATCTCAAAAATATGTAATAACAAAGTGTAAATCTATTTAAGCCAAAATATAATGACTTTCACATCTAGAATGCCTTAGAGGAAAACAAAACTAATTTTTTTAGGCATAGAAAAAATGTTAACTCCAATTAAGTGTCTATATAAGGAACCTACAAGATATAAATGCAATGCACACATATATTAAAAAATAAAGGAGAAATGTAAAGTTTTATACTATTTATGTAGTGCAACTTCAAGAGGCCAATCTTCTGATCGAATATACACTCCATTTACAAGTATCTAAGATGTATTTCACTTGAGAAGATGTTAGAATACAAGTGTCTTGGTAAAGACAATTGATACTATCTTGATGCATGTGAAATAAATGCTTATCAGATAGTATATCATTTAGCCAAATTGAAAATTATATGCACCCAATATAATAATAACCAATAATTATCACAAATTATAAAATGACGGTCCTTGTATTTATAGGGATAGATAGGTTAATATGTCTATTAGGAATATGAGATGTCAAGTGGAATCGTTTAGAGGAGGGATGGATTAAAATAAACATTGATTGGGCATCAAGGAGTAACCTCGGGTGGGTTGATGTTGTATGTGTAATAAAAAACCATGAAGGATGGGTTTTGAGGATGGTATGGAAGAGTTTGGGTCAAGCAACAAATAATGAAGAGAAATTTCAAGTGACATTGATAGGGATAAGGATGATTAGGAAATAACGATACCAAATAATTCATCTTGAAGGAGAGTCACAACTCATTGTGAATACTATTCAAAGAAGCCAAATCCCAAATTAAAAATTAAATGTGTGATTAAGTCAAACCATGGAATAGATTAATTTATTGGAGTGCATTATATCGCATGTATGTCAGGAAGAAAATAATGTTGTGGACATAATTTTCAAAGAAACTATACATTTGATAGTAGAGGAAGAGGAAACAATGTCTCCAAATAAATGAAATGCTCTATTTTATCATCATGTCACCATAACACAAATTCCCACGCTTAGAGAGAATACAGAAGATGAAAATACTTATGAATCAAGGTGGAAAAATTAAGGAGTATACATATTCTTAGATTTTATCTATTGTTTCCTTCATCTGAAGGAGTTTGAAGGAGATCTGAGGCCATGAATAAGTGATGGAAAGGATAGAGAATAGAAAAATAAAAAATCCATTTTTCAATATTTTTATATGTTTTAGTAATTTGCATTTTTGAAGGCCTTCAGAATGAAATTTGAGGTCAAAATTATCATTAGTCCTTTAAATCAATAGTTGAAGGCCTATTGTTAAGGGATACAAATTAGATCTTTTGAAGACCTTTCTAATGTGTAAGTAATTTTGAATTTTGAGCATTGAGCAGGAAGTTATGACCCCGCTAAGTTGGGGTCACAAAGTGCCAAAGTAGTGTGGTTTATATAGATTCTCCAACCTCCTCGTATTCATCTTTCTATTCAAATACTATGAAGCAAAGGGAAACATGCTAGTATAGTGCCTAGTCTCAAAGGCACTAAGGATAAATCCTCAAGAAAGTCCACTAAATTTCCACATGTCAACGTTATGAAAGTTTAACAAAAGCTAAAGGGAGAAGTTCCAAAAGTCTCCGCCTAAGAAACACATGTCCAAGCTCCCCTGCATTCTTTGTGAATTAAGAATTTAATTTAATTTAATTCTTTGTGCATTCAGAGTAAATAATTAAAAATAATATGCTAGTGTTGGAACTACAATTAAAACAATTGTTATATTGCCATTGATGTCAAACCTTAACTGGTACGATAGTTGCTATCTTGTAAAGTGCCATAAGAATTAATTGATGAAGAAGATTTGAAAAGGAGAGATAACAAGAAGACCTAGAGAAATGGTTGAGTTATGTGAAAGTACAATGGGTACTTGATGAGATCACACCTTGACAAGGTAATATATTATTTATCTTAAGTCTAAGTGAAGTTTGGATGACTACAAGATTATTCTTGACTGAGTTACAGAACAGAAGATTAAGGGACTTATGTTTGTGCCAAGTGATGCGAGTGTCGATTGAGCGCCAGTACATGCCAAAAAAATTTATTATCAACCGAGAATTTGTATTTTCTGAGTGTCATTAAATTACCGAGTCATCTAGTGATGACCGAGCGGAAGAACACAATATTGACCGAGTGTCAGTATTTCGATAGTTTGAGAGAGATTGAGATCTCAACCAACATAGTTTATTTTCTTGGGATATGTGAAGCATATTTAAGATAAGGATAATTGTTGTGGAGAATTAAATGAGCATTTAATATATGTTTAACCATTTTTATGTATGGATTCAAGGAGTTTTAGGATGTATTCTACAATGTATATATAAACAAAATGTTGGAGGGATTTATTTGATCTTACCAAACCCTAAAATCTATGGTGATGATTAAGTAGAACTAGATTGAGCTACCTGATCAGAGAGGTATAAGATTAACCTAATTGTAGGTTATGTGTGTGTGGTATGAGGTCAATTCAGTTGATTGGCAAAATCTAAGCATAAGGAAGATAAGGCTGAAGAGAGCAGTACAGGACTGCACAGTGGTGATTGCTTGAAAGATTTTTGAGCAGATCTGAATGATAGAGTTGACAATGAAGGCTAGTCAGTGAATTATCATTTTGAGCTATAATTAGATCTGTATTTGCAAAGTGAGTTGTATGTTTCAGATCACAAATTTTTAATACTTTCTAACCATTGTATCAGTTGCAAAATCCATTTAAACAAGGTTGACCTAACGGGTAATTCCTTTAATCAAGGTGACATTCTAATGTAATGGTCTAAGCCCTCTAACAAGGCTCACTTTTAATAGGGTGATTAAATCCTATAACTAGGTCACATTTAACAATGTGTATTGTAACCTTTAATTGGGTTGTCTTTTCACAGATATCACTTCTGAAGAGTGAAAAATTGGTAGCATGTTACTGGTGGTTTTTCCCATATTGGGTTTCCATGTTAAATCCTAGTGTCATACTTATGTGAATGTTATTTGATGTGTTGTATTGTTAAGAGTGTTATATTCTACAATTTGACTACATCAGGATAGTAAACCACACATTTATATTATTGATTATATGCTATAGAGACCAAGTAGATTAATGAGTGGATCTGAGCTAGTTGAGGTGTTTGAAAGTTCAATTGGTACATCTCAACCTAGGATAACTGATTCACCCCCTCCTCTTAGTTATTTTGAATCAATCTAACAATTGGTATTAGAGCATTGTGGTGCTTGTAGAGAAAATTTTGAAGGTACTTGAAGCTAAAGATCAAGATGTATAAAAAGGAGGTACCGAGGTTGAATAAAGAGAACTTCCCTACATGGAAAAGTTTGATGAAGCTACACCTAGCTGGAATTGGAGATGCTGCAAAATACTATGGAAAATGATTACATAACAATGTCTACTATTATGGCAGCTCATCAGATGAAAGAAAAACAAGAACACAACCAAGCAATGTTGGAGATTGCATCAGCCCTAAGCTATCCTGAATTTGAAGACATAAAATATTGCAAAACTACAAAAGAAATGTGGGATACACTAGCAAATATCTATGGAGGTGATACAAATGTACTGAGAGCCAAATCTAAAATCTTGAGAGGTAAGTTTGATGAAATGAGAATGTAAGATGGTGAAACTATTGTTCAATATTGTAGTAGAGTTAAGGTGGTTGTAAATGCTATTAGAGGAGCTAATGGAACTATTAGTGATGATACCATTATTAGAAAGGTACTGAGAACCTTACTTCCTATATATGTTATTAGAGTATATGTTATACAAGAACTAAGATGTACTCCTGGTAACAACTTAACTCTTGAAGGTCTAGTTGGTAGACTTACTACTTTTGAAATGTCAAAGTTTGATAATTTCACTCCTAACCATGGTGATTCTAGATTCAAATTGTTAGAATAATTATGAGGGGGGGTGGGGTGAATCAGTGGCCTAAAAAATATTCCAATAAATCAACCCAAAAACTTAGAACCACAATATTAAGCCTCTAGTTATCTTCAGTCCTACAAGATGTATGCCTTCAAATAATCATATCAAATAACTACTGCTCAGAGTTCACTGTTAAACCTTATTCTTATTGTTTATCGAATAGTAGTCTTTCATTTGCTAAAAAATAGTAAATTGCTTAGTGTATACTGATCAATCCAGATTAGTTATGTGTAATGCACAACACTAAAGGAATGACTCATCAACACATTGACACATGGATTTTTAACGTGGAAACCCTGTTAAGGGAAAAACCCCTTGGGAATAGTAACCCAAAACTTTCACTCTTCTAAAGTGAGATTGGTGAGGAGCCAACCCTGTTAAAGGTTACAAACACACTATTAGGTGTGACCTTGTTAGAGGATTTAAATAGAATATTTTTTCACTTGATATCGGGCATCTCTATGCTACCTTATATGACCAAACCTAGTGTAGTTTGTCAAATGGTATCTGACATCTCATGCTATCTTCATGGTCAAAATTTTTGATACTCCTTGGGATGTATCTCAATATAGAAAGGATTGTTAAGTCCTGCCAGGTTAAAAGACTTTCTGAATCAATGGTTAAACTGAAACAATAAATTATTTTTTCACACATACAACTTATACTTGTAGATTTTCAGATCTATTGTAAGCTCATTTTACCTTTCTGATCAATATGTCTTTTCAATACCTTTGCTCCACTTCTTTCTTCTCGGTGATATTGTGCTTCTCTATTGCTCGGTGTCCACAGAAATCTTTAGCTCTTTCCTCAGCTTGATTGATCAGGACTGTATGAAGTTGTTCTTCATCAGTTTCTCCTCAGGATCCTTGTTTTCCATTCACTCCCCTAATTCATAATGAATTAGATTGTCTCTTTATAGACATGATATCACCATTTCTCACTTCTTGATTTTATTGTTCTTGGTGTGATCTGCAATCTTAGCCAATCTTGATTTAAATCATAACTCCTATTTTATCTCATAGAAATCTTCTTGCGAAATGGATAAAATATCTTTAAATATTTTACATATCTCTAGCTTTAACTTGTCGATGAAAACAATGTTAACAACTAGTTAAGTCTATTTTTAGCTCTGCCAGCTAAGTATTTTGTCATTTCTGAACTTAAGTTCCTTTCGGTGTTTTAACTCTTTGATAGATTTGGTCAAATCTTTAGTTCTCCTCAAGCTTCTTAGTCAGTGTTTTCTGTCCGTCGGTTATGATGACATGTAACTGATTAAATGGTTGACTATATTAAGTTGAAGATGATGCAAGACATTAAATCAGTTAATGGTTTGTATTGTCATTGATGTCAACTTGATATCATTTGTATGGTCATATACATAATGCCAAAGACTTCAGAGAATATATGTAATAAAGGTTATGCTTTCAGCAATGCATAAAAGTCAAGTATTCACTAAGTGACAGACTACACCGATGGAGTGCACACCATCGGTAAAGACAAAGATAAAAGTCACAGTGATGCCCGACAAGCAGAAGACAGTGTTGCCCGAGGAAGCAGAATCAAAGGTTGCCCGACGAGCTAAAAATAGTGTTGCCCGATGAGCAAGATCTAATGATGCCCGATGGACGGAGATCCCAAAGCTAACTGAAGTTACACCATTAGAACTGGCAGTTGTCACCAGTGACGAACTATAGAATTGACCGACATATTAGAGAGATCAGAAAATAACAAAATATCTAGCTGGCAGAGCTAAATGATAGACTTAACTGGTTGTTTTATTCAACCATAGTTAAGTAGATAATTTGTACAGTTGGCAAGAAGCTAACTACGAGATAAATTAGGAGTTAAATCCATAAATCAATTTGGCTAGATTGTTTTTCACGCCAAGAATAAAGAATCAAGAATCAAGAACCTAGAATTAAGGAAAATCTTGTCTATATAAGAGACAAGTATAAATCACATAAAAGGTGGTCAATAAGAAATCAGATACATGGGGGAGTGAACTGATAGAAGATGCTGAAAGAGAAACTGATGAAGGATTAACTTCATGCAGTCTTGATCAATCAAGCTGAGGGAGAGCTAAAGAATTCTGCAGACATCGACGGATAGAGAAGCACAACATCACAGAGCAGAAAGAGTTAAGTACAAAGGAATTGTATTGATACATTGATCAGAAATATATTGTAAGTAAATAGATCTGAAAATCTGTAATTCAGTTGCATTAGAAATAGGTCATTTTTGTTTCAGTTTAACCATTGAAGCATTAAGTCTCTTAACAGAGCAGGACTTAACAGTCTTTTGTAACTAAGGTATATCCTAACAGATTACCAGAAGGTTGAATCATGATAGTAGCACCAGTCTTACCTAAAGCCTATTGACAGTCTAAGAAGGAGGCTAATTCAAGGATGGTAGTAAGATTTGCATAAAGCCTATT
>MU228523.1:1036926-1049575 GCA_018584345.1 Thuja plicata | reverse complement strand
CCATGATCTCCTTACACACAATTCAAGATGCCGACACATCAACATTATTTGCAAGAAATACATTTTACAAAACAAATAATAAGAATAGGAATTATCCAAGGTTGAGACACCTTATTCCTAACATTGACTACCTCTTTGATTCTGCAGCTAAACTGAGTGATATTTTCTCCATCTTTCATCCTTAGGTCATCAAACCTCCCTCTTAGGATTTTTGCCTTGGCTCTTAGTACATTAGCATCTCATCCATGTACCAACTTCAATTTATCCCACATTTTATTTGCAGAGGTACAAGTTTTAACATCTTCAAACTTAGCATCAGAGAGTGAGAAAGCAAGATCTATCATCATGCAATTACGCTCATGATTTTCTCTCAATTACTCAAGAGTGTGAGGGCCTGTAGGAAAAACATATTTAGTATCAAGGTGTTGAGTAACATCATTACCAATACATGATAGGTAGCATCTTATTTTGATTTTCCATGATGCAAAGTTATCTTTATTCAACTTGGGCACATCTCTCTTGTTCATCTTGTGATCTTTTGCTTGAGTTGTTAAACTCCCTATATAAGCACACAAGCTCTGATACCAATTGTTAGAATAAATGAGAGGGGGGGGGGGGGGGGGGGGGGGAANGGGTGGGGGTGAATCAGTGGCCTCAAAAATATTCTAATAAATCAATGCAAAAACTTAGTACCACAATATTAAGCCTCTAGTTATCTTCATCCCTACAAGAAACACACCTTCAAATAATCATATCAAATAACTACTTCTCGGAGTTCATTGTTAAAACTTATTCTTAATGTTTACCGAATAGTAGTCTTTCATTTACCAAAAATGGTAAATTTATTAGTGTATACCGATCAATCCAGATTAGTTATGTGTAATGCAAAACACTAAAGTAATGACTCATAAACACATTGACACATGGATTTTTAACGTGGAAACCCTGTTAAGGGAAAAACCACTTGGGACGGGTAACTCAAAATTTTCACTCTTCTAAAGTGAGCTCGATGAAGAGCTAGCCCTGTTAAAGGTTACAAAAACACTGTTAGATGTGACCTTATTAGAGGATTTAAATAGAATAGTTTGTCACTTGATATCGAGCATCTCTATGCTACCTTCTATGACCAAACCCAGTGTAGTTTGTCAAATGGTATCTGGAATCTCATGCTATTTTCATGATCAAAATTTTTGATACTCCTTGGGATGTATCTCAATATAGAAAGGATTGTTAAGTCTTGCTCGGTTAAGAGACTTTCTAAATCAATGGTTAAACTAAAATAGTAAATGATCTATTCACACATACAACTTACACTTGTAGATTTTTAGATCGATTGTAAGCTCATTTTACCTTTTTGATCAATATGTCTTTTCAATACCTCTTCTCAAATTCTTTTTGCTCGGTGATGCTGTGCTTCTCTATTGCTTGGTGTTCGCAAAAATATTTAGCTATTTCCTCATCTTGATTGATCAAGATTGTATGAAGTTGTTCTTCATCAGTTTCTCTTCAACATCCTTCTTTTCCATTCACTCCCCTAATTCATAATAAATTATATTGTCTCTTTATAGACATGATATTACCATTTCTCACTTCTTGATTTTCTTGTTCTTGGTGTGATCCGCAATCTTATCCAATATTGATTTAAAGCATAACTCCTATTTTATCTCGTAGAAATCTTCTTGCCAACTAGATAAAACAACTTTAAATATTTTACTTATCTCTGGCTTTAACTTGTCGATGAAAACAATGTTAACAATCAGTTAAGTCTATTTTTAGCTCTGTTAGCTAAGTATTTTGTTATTTCTAAACTTTAGTTCCTTTTGGTCTTTTAACTCTTTGATAGGTTTGACCAACCTTCAGTTCTCCTTGGGCTTCTCCGTCGGTGTTGTCTCTGCATTGGGGTTGTCTGTCTATTAGTTAACACTATAATTCTTGCCGTCAGTAATGCTTATCATTCTGCTCGTCGGTAATGCTTGTCACTTTCTTTTCTCGGGAATCACTGTGACTTTGCTCTTTGGTTTCTCTATCTGTCGGGTTCCACTAGTCGTCCGTGTCTGTAGTCACCTAGTGATTGTTGGTCTTTTATGCATTACTGAAAGCATAATCTGTATCTCTCTGATTCTCTAAATTCTTTGACACTTTGAATATAATCGATTAGATTATATCAAGTTGACATCAATGAAAATACAATCCATTAACTGATTTAATGTCTTGAATTATCTTTCTACATTTCAGTGATCAACTTAACATCTTCAAACATTCAATCAGTTACATGTCATCACAAATAACAATTAACTCTTCATAAATCAAATAAAGGAAAAGAAAGACATGTGAATAGCGACAATGACACTTCTGATGAAGATCTTGATGAACTTGAAGCACTTATGGCTAGAAGACTACTGAGAGGAAGAGGAAAATTCAAAAACTTCCTATAATCTATTTTTCAGGTAACAAAGTTGGCCATATTGCTGCAAGATGTCCTGACAGGAATGACAAGGATGAGAGAAGAGAAAGAAAGTATAAAGACAAAAGGGATGACAAAGATTTCAAAAGGTATAAGGGTTATAAGGAAAAAGGTAAGAAATATTTCTATATTTTTGAAGAAGAAAATAATAATTAATCTGATAAATCTGATGACAATGATATAGAAGTTGTTTATGTTGCTATGAAAGATGATTATGATGAAGATGAGAAAACTACACTTATTTCATATATGAGTAAAGGTGATAGATTGATAATTGATACTAGTTTCTCACATCACATGACTGGTGATAAAATTAAATTTTAAACCTTAAACTATTGAGAAGGTGGTAGTGTTAAGTTTGGAAATGACAAACCATGTCCTGTGAAAGGAAAAGGATCAATAAAACTAACTGATAAGATCACATGTGACAATGCCTATTGGGTTGAAGGACTAAACTATAATTTATTGATTATTTCTTAGTTGAATAATTCTGGATACTGAGTTGAGCTCCATCACAGAAAAGCTAGAATCTTTGATGCTACTGGTGAACTCATTAGAAGTGTAGAATATACAAGAGGTAATTTTTTCTATCTATATTTATTTGATGAGACATGTTTTTTTGCACAATATAATGATATATGGTTATGGCATAAGAGGTTATGTCATGTAAAATTTGACAATTTGGTAAACATTAGTAAGATGAAAAGAGTAAGAGGGTTACCAAGATTGAAGAAACTTGATAATGCTATGTGTAAGCAATATCAGTTGGGCAAAATGACAGTCTAGTTTTAAGAGCAAAACTATACTTCTGATAATGTTTTGGAATTGGTTCATACTAACCTTTAGTGGACCTATTGGTGTACAAAGCTACCAAGGTGATAAATATTTTATACTTTTTGTGGATGATTACTATAGAATGATGACTATAATGTTTCTCAAAGAAAAATATGATGCTTTTCAGTTGTTTAAGTGGTATTTGGAAAAAGTTGAAAAAGAGACAGGTAAGAGATTGAGATGTCTGAGATCTGACAGAGGAGGAGAGTTTATATCTAATGAGTTCAACTTATTCTATAATGATAGACCAATTAAAAGATAAATGTCTACTCCAAGGACTCCCCCATAGAATGACATAGCCAAGAGAAGGAATAGATCAATAATGGATTGTGCTAGAACATTGATGATAGGAAAGAATGTTGAACAAATGTACTAGAGAGAAGTCGTAAGTATAGAATTATATACCTTGAACTACTTAAAAGTCAAGAAAGGTACTGATATTACACCTTATGAGTTATGGTATGGTTATGCACCTAATGTAAAATATTTTAAAGTTTTTGGGATCAAACGTTATATACTTGTAACATATAAAATGAGAGTAATCCAAAGTGTAAGATATGAATAATGACATGGGGTAGAAATTGAATGTATTGTTATTATTATTGGATAAATTGTATTGTTGAGATAGTGGAGAAGGTAAGATTGTCCTCTTAGCCCCAAATTTCATAAATAAAATATCCACTTTGATCAACCATAAGAAAATGGTTAATGCACAAATGCATCAATCGATCAGAAATTAGAAGGAAGAAGAAAGCCTTATAATCACAAATAATGGATGAAGAATATAAAATGGAATTTATTGATACATTAATTGAAATGAATTGAAGACAAGCACTAACCTAAAAATATAGTAGATCTGGAAAAGCCTATTTTTTGATGTTTGTGTCAGGTTTCAGGAAATTCTACAACTGGATATGGAACAGAAACATAGAGACGGACAAAACCCAAAAATATTTTCCTTTTCTAAGTCAGGTCAACCTTGACCTCTTTGCTGGGGTGCAATTGTACCCTAAAATGTCGATCTTGACCTACACTACTCTGACGGAAATTCTGTTCATGGATCCCAAAAGTTGACCGAAAAGGGTATCCAAATTTGCTCTATAATTCTTTGTCTTGTACCTGTACCTATAATAAAAATGGTTTTGTTTGTTGGGGAGGGGTTTGCCTTGGTTAAACCCCAATTTTGGAATTAACCTTAAAGTGTAATTGAAATTCCATAAATAAACAAATACACCTTGCTTGTATAGAAACCCTTGTGGAGGATTCGAATCCTTGGATCCACAAGTATGCATGCTCCAAAAGAATGTAGAATGTAGAATATAGGATGCAGGATGTCTCAAATCACTTGCTTGTAGATCTTCAACACCAATCTTGAATGGATCTTGGAATAGGAAGAGGCTTGCATGGATGTGGATGGAGAAATCTTCAACAAGAGGGCTCCATGAAGCTTGAATACTTCAATGGCTACCAATGGATATGCTTAATGAATTGAATGCTTGAATGTGCTTGAATTCTTGAATTCTTGAGAGTAGATGCTTGATTCAATAGATCATGCATAGATTTTGGATGGACAAAATTTCTTCTTGCATCTTAGCTTACTTCTTGCTTAGGTGCTTCAAGTCTTGGAGTCTTAGAGAAAATGAGAGGAGAAAGCTTCCCTATATACCAATCTAGGGAAAAATCTACTAGAGAGGCCTACATAGGAGAATTAAATTCTAATTAGACCTATACCACTAGAAGTGGACCCATATTAAATATAATTTCAAGATTTTTTTCCTCGAAGACCGAAACATCCGACCCGGAAGTGGGAATTAAATCTTTCCAAAGCCCAACATCCAGAAACCCTAGAAACATGAAATCTGGACCCTAGGTAAGGGTTGAGGTTGACTCTAACCTAGGTTAGGGTCAAGGTTGACCTTGACCTAGGTAAAGGTCAAGGTTTACCTTGACTTTGAGGTCAAGAATCTCAGATCTACAGTTCAGGATGCCAAAAATAGGCCAGAGAGAAGTGGAAAATGAGGCAAAACAGTGTGAAAAGCTAGATCCAAGTCAGAGACCCACTCAAGGCATTTGACATGACCCCAAACCACTTACTCGGAGGGCTAAACCAGTCCAAAATGGAATTTCTTCTATTTTCTGACGATACATTTAGCTCCCACTTTAGCAAGAGTATGGACTCGATGAAAACTCTTGGTAAAGGAGATCAAAAGAAAAGAAAATCTTATTAAAATAAAAAAGGGACAAAGGAATCCTCAAGCCCCCAGGAACTCACATATTTTTCAACCCCAGTATTACAATAAGAGAGACATCACCAGTCAAAGTGAAAGAGAGAGGGTGTGATTACCTTGTCCAATGAGAACCTATGTCCCATTGTGAATCACACAAGGAAAAAGTGCAATTGGAAAGATGGAGTTGAACCACCTAGTGAATGTGGCTACTCACTAGTAAACCCATCAAGTTTTTACTCTTGGGAATATTCTACTCCAAAAGGGAAAAGCCAAAATATAGAGAGATCCATTCTTAAGGACACCTTCTGACCTTAAGGGATCAAAAATATTTGTATATTGAAACTGGAGGGATCAAGAGATCCTTGTAAATTGAAACTGGAGGGATCAAGAGATCCTTGTAAATTGAAACTAATGGGATCAAGAGATCCTATAAGGTAAAAATCCATGCTTTAAGGATCAGTCTCTAATCCATAAAGGGAAAAATATTTAAGTTTTGAAAATATTTTGGAAGTGTGTGTGTGCAAAAAGTGAGTAGAGCGTATGCCCCCACGTTAAATTCATTGCTAACACTTTAACTGGAGCAATGGATTTAATGGAAACATAAACAACTCCATTGATTACGTTTCCACTATGAGATTCCCCCAAGAAAAGACAAATCAAGGGAAATACCACATAAACATACAGAAAACACATAAGGGATCTACCTACCGTGGGGTCAATATGATCATAAGATACTATGTATATATAGATATGATATTATTGAAAATGAATTGACATCATTCCCCAAAGAAAGTAGAACTACAATCACAATGGAGGAAAGAAAACACAAGAGTTACAAAGAAGAGTCTTTTCAGACCACAACATGGAGACCAAAAAGAATCAGTACTACCATGTCGCAGATCCAAGTGAACTACATAAGGAAAACATTTGCGAACAATAGCACAAGTACAACATAGCATTAAAAATATATATAGAAGAATAGAGATACATATAATATAATTGTACAATAGGTTTGATTCTTTTATCACCTTGCACCAACAAAGTAACAAGGGTCGTATAAAAGAATCTAACAAACATTTAGAAAATACATTATAGGAGAAGCACAATACAAAAGGAAAACACATAAAAGGCTACCATGGAGGATAAGACAATCAAGTGCATCACCTACTTTGCCCATCTTAGTTTATATCATTTAGGGAAGGTGGGAAACTTGCAAGAGGGACTATATCCAACATAGTAGGAATGATATTCAGTTCCAAACAAGGATCCTATTGAGAATTAAAATGTTTGATACTAGGTGTAATTATCAGTTGTGTGGAAAACATATGAGGTAAATCAGTATCAAGATCAATAGTATCATATTCATCATTAGCATCAGTAGGATCATCCAGAGTATCTTCTTCATCAAGATTAATCGAAATAGAATCTAAGATGCAAATGGAATCATCATAATAATTCATCTTAACATCATTATTAAAATTAACTTCCTCCAACACATTAGGCATAGGCTGGTCAAAAGAAGGTAAACAATTCCAAAGAACAGAAGCACGGGCCCTATCGTGAGCTCGATGCTTCTTACAATGTTCATTGGAAGATTTGTTACATTTTGTCTTTTTTGAAATACGTTGAGAACTAGGAGGAAAAACAAAGGGTTCCTTCACAGGTTCTATAGGAGGATTAGTAGGATTCTTAGTAGGCTGTAAAGTACCACTAGGAACTTGATTAACAAAACTAGAAGCAATGGATAAAGGAGGTATGGAAGGTGTAGGAAAAAGACCATGATTAAGATCCATCTGAGGCATGCTTAACTCAAGAATCTTGTGATGTTTATAGGCTTGATATGAGAAAAAAAGGTTATCAAGTAAAGAAGAACATGAACTAGGTAATGAAGGCCAAAAGAAGTCAAGGGTAGTATAATCCCTAGACCTAGAAGGTTGATATAAGATATGATTAATCATCTTCACATCTGCATCATGAATGAAATTTATACACTTATGGATAGGACAAGCAATGGAACACATGAAAGTCAACCAAGGAAAACCAAGCTTAAATTGAAATTGATCTGAAGTAGGGACAACAACGAATGTAGTGTCCACAAATTTACCACAAAGTTCAACAGGTAAGTTAATAGAACCAAATGATGGATAGAGAAAACCATTAAAATTTTGAATCCACACATCAGATGTATCATAATAATCACGTTGTAAATTCTTTATGAAAAGGTTTTCTTCAGTGATGACATTGACTAAGGAAGTAGGATCAACAAGACAAGCACACGTATGTATCTTAGCAATCCTAGCATGAATGTAGAGGGGACCATCAAGAGCTTTAATGGTCTTAGAATCATCAAAGGTGATCAAAATTTCCCTAGGTCTTTTATCCTTAGGTTGTTTTGAAGGTTTAGATTGAGATTGAATTTGAAGTTGAGGTGGAGGTGAAGGATCTTGAACAATAGGTTGAGATGAAACAACACACTCCACATGGTTAAGAATATGGTTGAGATCATCCAACTTTGAATCATAAACAATATCCATAGAAGATGGTTGAATAATGGTATTAGTATCATGTGAAGGAAAAGGATTCATATATATTTGGAGATTTTGATTAGGAGGAGAGACAAATTTGTTCCCACTGTTGGAAACACTGAGAGGGAGGGTGAATCAGTGTTTTTCTATTAATTACTTTTCAGTAACTTAAATATAAATCAAACATACATAGAATGAAGCTTAACATAATAAATCATAACACATGATATGATTATGGGGAAACCTTGATCAGAGGAAAACCCTTGTGGGAATTAGTATCCACAAATATTGTACTAGGTATAATGAACCTCTTAAAGTTCCTTTGCCCTGTTAGAAGAAGTCTTTAAAATATGAGTACAATGACCTAGTTAAAGGTCTAACCATATTAGGATTCTTTTACAAAACCCTGTTAAAGGTATATGGCTCACTGCCTAGGCTCACTGCCCAATAGGATGAAGGCTACAACCTTCTGAAAGTTGATATACACTATATCAAAAGTGAACTGCTATGATGACACTATTGTCTGATCAGTTCCATGTATGCATGAATGTTCTTACTCTCTTAAAGAGCTATATCATATACTGACTTCATTATACTGCTCTTCTATATCTTCCTCTTACATAATAATCGACACTTGTAACATAAATTTACATTCCAAACTTATATGTTTATATCCAAATAGGCGCGACCCAAAACAAGACTCTAGTCGGCCCTAAAACAAAATACACAACACTTCCAAACAAGTCGGCTCAAGCATGTTTAATACAATGTTAATTATATCATTACAAACATATAACCAAAGGTGCTTAGCCATTACATTACAAAATAATTCACGCTGATCAAAACACTAGTCGGCTTCCATGCTCTATCTTCTAGACTGCTGGTCTACTGATTTGCCTATAACTTCACCGTAAAATTATTCCATACTATGCATGTCTAGATGTAGCATGTACACATGTCATACAATATATATCTAAATGCACATAAGCTGACTTGATCTCTCACACGTGCGCTGATGTGCTGATCGTTGAATATCTCTGTCTGCCCTGTTTTCCATACTTAGTCATTTTGTCTTTCATGACAGAAACTAAACATAACTTTGTTGCCATGATGACAACACAAAATGAGTTATGCATCCTCAGGAAGTCAACTTGCCAACAATCTCCCCCTTTGTCATTTATGGCAACAAAGGAATGTGGCCAAGTTTCTCAAAATGACTTAACACAAAAAATAATTGTATATCATAACATCTTATTGATATATACATATACTGCTTCTCACACATTCTATATTACTCCCCCTTTGACATTAATGACAAAGGTGTACAAAAACTTGTAAGTCTTCTACATACTTACTCCATGTAAACTTTAGGGTACACAATCTGAAGAGATTGGACCTCTTTCTGCCAAAATACTTTCATTGCATCAACTGTCTGTAGATGCGCGCATAGGGCATAAGTCAGTTTCTCCATTTTCATTAGATCCATGCAAGGACCTTGATCATATGTTGTAATGGTGGCATCAATCTATTTGATGTTCTAATTTAGGACTACTAGAGATGGTGCAAGTGCATTTCTCAACTGGGTTTGTTGAACTCTTATCTTGCTGATTTCCAACTTAGCCTTCTCAATCTTGTCCAATTGTCCTTGATAGACATTATTGCATATGTTCATATCTTGCGTGGAAGTTTCAACTGATTTCCTAATGCTGTCCACCATTATCTCTACCTCTTCTACCTTTTTAATGTGCTTAGAGGTGAACTTCACTCTGTCCATGTAGTTGGCTATAACTTTCTTTCCCTTAGCTGCCAACTCTTTCAACATGGATTGCCCAATCTTTAAGGAGTTTAAGTCTAAGGTAAAGTTATTTACCAATTCATTCAGTCTCTCCTTTTTGTATTCATCTTCTGCAATCTTAGTAGTTGAATATACTAGGTTTGTAAAATGTGTTTTGAAGTTTGTCAGAATGCTATCCACATCTTCAACTGATTGAACTTTTGCTAATTTCTTGTCAGTAGGCACTAAGTCATTCAATATGTTTACTAATTCCAAAAAGTGAGGGTTCCTCATCAGTTGTTTCTCCTTTGCTTTTTCCATAGCAAGAATGCTGATCTTGATTAGGTCTTCTTCTCCCCATGCATCTAGACTTGCTGAATCAGCAGTTAACCTTGACAACAATGAGGTAGATGGTTGAGTGGATGGTGAGAATATAGTATTTTGACTGGTATCCATACATTCAATCTTTACTGGTGTCTCATCACCTTGAGTATCTTTTTCGTCATTTATGTCAATTGGATCATTGGTGGGAACTTCATCTTGTTGTGTAGATGTATCATCAGTGCACATTTATTCAGTTCTTACAAATGATTTATCAACTTTGTCCATATCTTTTTCAGATGCTGTCATGGATATCTTGATATTATCAACTAATATAGTATCTTCTGAGCCTTTATCTATATCAGAATTTATTGTCACTGTGGGCGCTGAAACTTTTGGACCTATTGTAGGTTCTTTTTGAATCACTGGTTCTGTAACCTATTTAGGAGGAGATGGAGTTTCCTTTGTAGTAGGCACAATTGGTGGATACACGTGTCTATCCATAAACACTTGTGCAAATTCCTTTTCAGTCTCTTTACCTATCTGTTCATACTCTTTGTTCATAATCTGTAAAGTCCTTGTCTTTGTTCTGAGATGAGGCTTCACCAGATCTAATAATATATCCTTCTCATCATCTGAGCATATAGGGAGAAGAGTATCCAATGTTTCTTCTCTAATCTTCATGTATTCCTCTATTGCATGTCTTTTCATGATCTCCAATATGTTCCATAACTAATCCGGTATCACTGTCTTGAGTTCAAGAACTATCTTCTTAAACTTGATCGTATGAGATATGATCATAGAATGTATCTCAGTCTTATCCATTTCTTGATACTTGTCATAGGCTTTAGAAAGTGTAACTAATATCCCTTCATTTACAATCCTGTTCTTCAAAACATTTAGACTAGGTGTAAATCCTACCTCAGGAGGAGCTTGAGTATTCTTTGCTTTTCTTTGAGTGTTCCTTGAGGATGGGTGATTTGTGGGCGTCTGTTTTCTTCCTCTAGTCTTCTTTCTTGGTATAGAAGGTGGAGTTGAGTCTAAGTCAATGGCGGTAGAGGGCGCAGAGGTGCTCTCTACTTTCTTCTTCTTTTGGATCTCTTCAGCCTTCTCAAGTTATTTTTCTATCTTGGCATCTCTAGGTTTGTCAAGATCTTCTTGAGTGACTCCATGAACTTTTAGTATGTTAGATGTAATTCTGGATGCTTTCCTTTTATTATTAGCACTATGTAAGATAGTGTCTACTTCATTGGTCTTCTCTCTGTAAGTGCCCCACCTAGGCTCATTAGGATCTTTGGGAGCAGACAATAGAACTTGTGCATATCCTTCTAACACATGTTCTTCCATTTCATAACCAAGAGGATGAATCCATTTGGTTCTAGGTTCAACTGCCTCCATGCAAGTGCAATCTGTTTCTACCATGAAACATATGGTATCCTTATATTTGTCAACTATCTTTTTAGATAATCTGAATGTATTCTACATCTTGATCCTAAATGTCTTGATATCCATATCCATGGCATCACTTACACTGCTCTCTAAAGTGGCCGTAAGAGAAATCTGAGACATTGTGGGTTTGCTCCTGTCTAGGTAAAGGTTTACAACCTTTCCAACAATATGGAAATACAAGTAGATGATCAAAGATCCAAACCTGAATGTCTTGCTCCTATCATGCTTGATGATTTGAATGTTGTCAATCAATTGACCGTGCAAGATCTCACATAGGTTGTATTGAGTGTTATCCTTCACTATTCTGATAGTTGTTAGGACTGTTGCTACAAAGACACTGTTCAACCTACTTGCTTGCTAAAACTTATACCCAAGTATCATAGTTAGAAGTTTTATGTCATCTTCTTTGATAGGGTCAACTGTCATTCCGCGCATGTCACTTCTAGATAGGCAAACTTGTTCAATTTTTTTCTTGACATCCTTGCCAGTAGGAAAAATTGGTCCAGTCTTGGGAAGTCCAGTTAATTGATGGATTAGGTCTGTAGTGATGTGCACAAGGACCTCACCAATCCTGTGAGACCTACATTAGACTGATATAGCTTACTATTTTGTTTTCATGCTTTCAGCAGTTTATGCTTTGACATACTTTGACTATTAGTGAGACTTTTTGGTACTTTTGAGGATCGGTGGGATCCTGTGTATATATTCAGCACTTGATTTTGTAATCAGGGTACTTTTGAGATGTTTATGTTCCGATTTAGTTTCAGCTTATGTTGATGTTTTATATGGATCTAAATGCATGAATGTAATATGATGAAATGGTTTAGGAAACCAATGCTAGGATATTTCAGTTCTAAATGCAATGTGGTTTATATGCTTACCTATATTATTGACGTTATGTTCTGTTTCATATCATGTGTTTTGGATCTACTGATGTGTGCATTGAGTGTGCAGGAAAAGTTGGCCATGGATCTAAATCGGGGACCCAGTTCTGGAACCTATGTATATACCTGTGCTTACCAAGGTCCTGTCTATATAAAAAGACATGGACCTC
>MU228523.1:1008143-1023902 GCA_018584345.1 Thuja plicata | reverse complement strand
CTCTTCAATAATATGTAATTTATTTGGTTTTTGGTATAGTTTTGATAGGGGAAAAGTGGCGGGAGACAAAAACTGTTGATTTTAGGTAAGTTCAACTTTGAAAACTTATAACGGGAAAAATATAGATTGAAAACACTTCTTTCTTTTTTTTGTACTAGCTATACATGTCATCTAAAACATATTCTTAAATTGGAGGAAAAAACAATGTTTTACTTATAATGATTTGGCAGGAAGTAAACTCCTTGATTTACAGTATTTTCCAGAAAATTAAAAATAGACCTAAAAAATTCAAAAAAAACATTAATTTTGGTTCAATTTTTTTTAAAAAAATTATAGGCATATAATTCATCCTATTTCACACATTTCTTCAGTTTACATCATCTTCAAATTCTCAACATAAATGTGACTTTTATGCCCTTGAAGTTTTATAGTTTTGGTACTGTTAACCTTTTCCTTTCTAAAAGGGTGACAAATTATTGTGCTTTTACTCGAGACATAGTCACTAAAGGAGGAGTATAAGTAGGATTACTAGGTAAAGGAATTGAAGAAGGTTCTACACTAGTGATAGGAGGAGTGAATCCCAAATCTTGAGCTTCTTGAGGTAAAGGTTTAATATTTAAATGCACAAGATGAGTAATACCAGATAAGATATTAACGCCTTGATCACTATCACGAAGGAATTTCTTAAGAGCCTTTATAGATTGGATAGAAGCTTGATTTTGGTTTTCTTGAATAAGCCGATTTCCCATTTTATCAAGTTCAGTTGACAATTTTTGGACTTGTTTAGGAGGAACTCTTAAAGAATCATCCTCATCATGAGATGAGTGAGAAGATTTATGATCCATAGAAGGATTGGAATCATGAGTGATCAAATATTCATTTGGGATCCTAAGGAAAGGAGAGGAAGACTCAGGATCAAAGGAATCCATAAGTCTATAGATTCTTCTAACCAGGATATTGTAGGTAGGCCTAGAGGTAGTAAAGCTCATACACCAATGCAATGTAAATGAACTAAACTAAGAAAATATAAATGCAAGAACATACAAGAAGACTAATCTAATATGCATGCAAGACCTAACATGAATGTAAATATAACACCAAAAAGTAAGAGTTGTCTATCGTGGGTTCACCAAAATGTAACATCTAAAATGGGGTTCATTTGAAAATGTAAGATATGAATAATGATGTGGGGTAGAAATTGAATGTATTGTTATTATTATTGGATAAATTGTATTGTTGAGATAGTGGAGAAGGTAAGATTGTCCTCTTAGCCCCAAATTTCACAAAGGAAAGATCCACTTTGATCAACCATAAGAAAATGGTTAATGCATAAATGTATCAATCGATCAGAAATAACAAGGAAGAAGAAAGTTTTATAATCTCAAATGATGGATGAAGAGTATATAATGGAATTGATTGATACCTAAATTTAAATGAATTGAAGACAAGTACTAACCTCAAAATATAGCAGATCTGGAAAAGCCTATTTTTTGATGTCTGTATCAGGTTTCAGGAAATTCTACAACTAGATCTGGAACATAAACACATAGACAGACAAAACCCAAAAATATTTTCCTTTTCTGAGTTAGGTCTACCTTGACCTCTTTTCCAGGGTGCAATTGTGCCCCAAAATATCAACCTTGACTTGCACTACTTTGACAAAAATTATGTTCGCAGATCCTGAAAGTTGGCTGAAAAGGATATCTGAATCTGCTCTATAATTCATTGTCCTATACCTGTACCTAAAAGAAAAGTGGTGTTTGTTGGGGAGGGGTTTGCCTTGGTCAAACCCCAATTCTGGAATTAACCTTAAAGTATAATTGAAATTGCATAAATAAACAAAGAAAATAAACAAATTCACCTTGCTTGTATAGAAACCCTTGTGGAGGATTCAATTCCTTGGATCCACAAGTATGTATGCTCCAAAATAATGTAGAATGTAGAATATAAGATGTAGGATGTCTTAAATCAATTGCTTGTAGATATTCAACACCAATATTGAATGGATCTTGGAATAGGAAGAAACTTGCATGGATGTGGATGGAGAAATTTTCAACAAGAGGGATCCATGGAGCTTGAATCGTTCAATGGATACCAATGGATCTCCTTGATGAATTGAATGCTTGAATGTGCTTGAATGATTGAATTCTTGAGAGTAGATGCTTGCTTTAATAAATCATGCATAGAGTTTGGATGGATGAAATTTCTTCTTGCATCTTAGCTTACTTCTTGCTTAGGTGCTTCAAGTCTTGGAGTCTTAGAGAAAATGAGAGGAGAAAGATTTCTTATATACCAATCTAGGGCACAATCTTCTAGAGAGGACTATATAGGAGAATCAAATTCCAATTAAACCTATACCCATATAAGTGGACCCATATTAAATATAATTTCAAGATTCATTTCCTCGAAGACCGAAACAGCCGACCCGGATGTGGGAATTAAATCTTTCCAAAGCCCGACATCTGGAAACCTCAAAAACATGAAATCTAGACCCTAGGTCAGGGTCAAGGTTGACTCTGACCTAGGTCAGGGTCGAGGTAAACCTTGACCTAGGTTAAGGCCAAGGTCAAAATTGACCTAGAAGGTTGACCTTGACCCTGAGGTCAAGAATCTCAGATCAACAGTTCAAGATGCCAGAAACAGGTCGGAGAGAAGTGGAAAATGGGGCAAAATAGGGTGAAAAGCCAAATCAAAGTCAGAGACCCACTCAAGGCATTTGACATGACCCAAAAACACTTACTCAGAGGGCTAAACCAGTCCAAAATTTCTAACGATACAATATTGAAGGACAATAGAAATGGAAAACTTGATGCTAAGAGTGATGAAGGCATATCCATAGGTTATTACACTAAGAACAAAGCGTATAAGTGTTTGAATTCTAACACTAACAAAGTTGTGGAAAGTGCAAATGTTAGAATTGATTAATATGTAGAAAATAATGAAGAGGAATGCAAGCAAGAACCTGAAGGTTACAGATCTTTCATTTATATGAACAAAGGAGAGCTCAACAATGTGCCTGAACTAGAAAAAGAAGTTGTTGAACAACAAAATGATGTTTCCAAGTAACAACAAGAAAGTGTTGAGTTATAGAAAGACGTTGTCGAGCATCAGAAGGAGACTGCTGAGGAAGAAGAAGAGACACAAAATGAACCTGAAATAAATTTTGATGATGAATATGAGGATAAACAACAAGAGCAAAGAAGACCAGAGCCTACACTACCAGAGTATGTAAGAAGACATCATAAACCAGATCAAATTATTGGAGATAAAGATTCAGAGGTCATGAAAAGAAGCAAATTGAAAAATCAGACATGCTTATTATGTGAATTTGAGCCAAAATCAATGAAAGATGCTTTAGGTAATGAATATTGGATACATGCCATGAATGAAGAGATTGAACAAATTGAGAAGAACAAAACCTGGATACTAGTACCTAGACCAAAGGACAAGAATGTTATTGGAAAAAATGGGTATTTAGAAATAAGCTGAATGAACATGGAGAAGTTATAAGAAATAAGGCCAGACTGGTATGCAAATGTTATGCACAAGAAGAAGGCATTGACAATGGTGAGACATTTTCCCCAGTTGCAAGATTGGAAGGAGTTGGAACTCTACTGGCTTATGCATATTACAAGGGATTCAAAGTATTTCAAATGGATGTCAAATCAACATTTCTAAATGGAATACTAGAAGAAGAGGTATACATTGAACAAGCTGAAGGATTTGTTGATTCAAGCAAGAAGAATATGGTTTGCAAGCTACATAAAGCATTGTATGGATTGAAGCAAGCCCCTATAGCATGATATGAGAGATTACACAATTACTTAGTCAAGATTGGATTTACAAGGACAAATGAGAACAATAATCTATACTTAAAGCCTAAAAAAGGTAAAGGGATATTGTTAGCTGAAATATTTGTTGATAATATCATATTTGGAGGACAAGATGTTTTATGTCAATTATTTTCAAAAGAGATGCAAAATGAATTTGAGATGTCTATATTTGGAGAGATCAAATTATTTATTTGTTTGCAAGTATATCAGATGATGAAAGGTATCTACATTACACAATCTAAGTATATCAAGGAGATACTAATTTTTTTTGGCATGGAGGACTCCAAATCTGTAAGTAATCCTATGGTTACTAGATAGAAACTATAAAAGACTAATGAGACAACTGAAGTGAATCAAACCCTGTATAGATCAATGATTGGAAAGCTACAATATGTTGTCCACAATAGACCAAAATTGCATTAGTAGTTGGGATTGTTGCAATATTTTCTGCAAATCCTAAAGATAGTCACATGATGGCAGTGAAAAGGATTCTGAGATATTTGAAGGGAACAAAGGACTATGGATTATATTACAAGAAGAATGAGAATTTTGAACTGAAAGTTTACACAGGTGCAGATTGGGCAGGTAATGTTGATGATAGAAAGAGCACAGGTGGAGGTGCATTCTTTTTAGGAAAGAGATTAGTCTCTTGGACAAGAAAGAAATAGAATTAGATTTCTCAATCTAAAATAGAGGCTGAATATGTCACAACAGTAGTGAATTGTTCAAACATAGTGTGGATCAAGCAATTGTTGAAAGGTATGAAGGAAGAGATCACAGAACCAGTTGTTATTTTTTTTATAACACTAGTGCTATTAATATTTCAAAGAACCATGTGATGCATACAAAGACCAAGCATATTTATATCAAGTATCATTACTTGAGAGAGCTGGTACAAGACAAAGAAGTAAGACTTGAATATGTTAATACAAAGGAATAGTTGGCAGATATATTTACTAAGGCTTTACCTAAGGATGCTCATGAGTATCTAAGAGGCAAATTAGGGGTGATTCCCCTATCTGAGGCTAACTGAGATCATATGGAGTGGTTGCATCAAATGTATTACATAGAATATCTAACATATTGATGCAAAAGGTGGTCACACTTTAGGAGTTTCCTAAAGTTGTGAAGTGTTAAGCAAAAGATGGTGATCATTCATAAGCAAGATGACAGAGGGAGCATATAATTCACAAAATTGACATAGAGATATCTACATGATGAAGATGTATGTCTTTGACATTGTTGTCAAAGAGGGAGATATACTATTAGTGAAATCAGTAAGGAAACAAAGAGGGAGATATACCATAGAGGGAGATAAGCTACAAAGAGAAATCTATCCTAGAGAAATAAATATTTGTATTGGAGAGAATCAGAATGAAGCTAAGGACATTAATGAAAATATGTTTATAGAACATACTTTTTGGATTGTTTGGGAACCATGCATATATTGTTTGTTTGCATGTGTTTTCCATCAATTCCAAAGAGGGATATTGTTGGAAAATATAATTGAAACAATTGTTATATTTCCATTGATGTCAAACCTTAACTAGTAAGACAATTGTTATCTTGTAAAGTGCCATATAAATTGATTGATGAAGAAGATTTGGAAAGGAGAGATAAAAAGAACACCTCGTGAAATGGTTGAGCTATGTGAAACTACAATGGGTACTTGATGAGATCGCACCTTGACAAGGTAATATATTATTTATCTTAAGTCTAAGTGAAGTTTGGATGACTACAAGATCAGTCTTGACCGAGTTACAAAGCAGAAGATTAAGGGACTTATGTTTATGCTGAGTTATGAGAGTGTCGACTGAGCACCCGTACATGCTGAGAAAATTTAGTGTCAAACAAGCATCAATTTTTTTTGAATGTCAGTAAATTATAGATTTATCTAGTGATGATCGAGCGAAAGAACACAATATTTACCGAGTGTCAGTATTTTGACAATTGGAGATATATTTGAGATCCCAACCAACATAGTTGATTTTCTTGGGATATGTGAAGCATATTTAAGATAAGGATTATTGTTGTGGAGAATTAAATGATTATTTAATATATGTTTAACCATTTTCATGTATGGATTCAAGAAGGAGTTTTAGGATGTATTCTACAATGTAGATGGAAATGAAATGTTGGAAGGATTCATTGGATCTGACCAAACCCTAAAATATACGGTGATGATTAAGTGGAAATAAATCGAGCTACCTGATCAAAGAGGTATAATATTAACCTAATTGCAGGTTATGTGTGTATAGTATGAGTTTGATTCAGTTGATTGGAAAAATTTAAGCATAAGGAAGAGAAGGCTGAAGAGAGCAGTACAAGACTGCACAGTGGTAATTGCTTGAAGGATTTTCAAGCATATCTGAATGATAGAGATGGAAAAGAAGGTCAATACGTGAATTAGTATTTTGAGATATAATTGGATCTATATTTGCAAAGTGAGTTGTATGTTTGAAATCATAATTTGATGTAACTTCCTCCATTGTATCAATTGAAAAATCCTTTTAAACAAGGTTAACCTAACAATCATATTGTTAAATCCTTTAATCAAGGTGACATTCTAATGGAATGGTCTAAGCCCTCTAACAAGGCTCACTTTTAACAGGGTGATTAAATCCTTTAACCGAGTCATATTTAATAGTGTGTATTGTAACCTTTAACCAGGTTGTCTTTTCATAGAGCTCACTTCATAAGAGTGAACAATTGGTAGCATGTTACTGGTGGGTTTTCCGATATTGGGCTCCACGTCAAATCTTGGTGTCATACTTGTGTGAATGTTATTTGATGTGTTGTATTATTAAGATTTTTATACTCTGTAAGTTGATTACATTAGGACAATAAATTACAAGTTTATATTATTGTTTATATACTATAGAGATTGAGTGGATTACTGAGTGGATCTGATTTGGTTAAAGTGTTTGAAAGTTCAATTGGTACATCTAGACCTAGGATAATTGATTCAACCCCCTCTCAATTATTTTGAATCATTATAACAATTGGTATCAGAGCATTGTGGTGCTTGTAGATAAAATTTTGAAGGTACTTGAAGCTAAAGATCAAGATGTATAAAAAAGAGGTACCGAGGTTGAACAAAGAGAACTTTCCTGCATGACAAAGTTTGATGAAGCTACACCTAGCTGAAATTGGAGATGCTGCAAAATACTATGTGGAAAATGATTACATAAAAGTGCCTACTGTTATGATAGCTCATCAGATGAATGAAAAACAAGAACACAACCAAGCAATGTTGGAGATTGCATCAGCCCTAAGCTATCCTGAATTTCAAGACATAAAAGATTGCAAAACTGCAAAAGAAATGTGGGATACACTAGAAACTATCTATGGAGGTGATAGAAATGTACTAAGAGCCAAATCTAAAAGCTTGAAAGGTAAGTTTAATGAAATGAGAATGCAAGATGGTGAAACTATTGTTCAGTGTTATAGTAGAGTTAAGGAGGTTGTAAATTCTATTAGAGGATCTAATGGAACTATTAGTGATGATACTATTATTAGAAAGGTACTGATAATCTTAATTCCTATATATGCTATTAGAGTATCTGCTATACAAGAACTGAGATGTACTCCTGGTAATAAATTAACTCTAGAAGGTCTAGTTGGTAGACTTACTACTTTTGAAATGTCAAATATTGATAATTTCACTCCTAACCATGTTGATTATGTATTCAAATCACAATTAACTCTTCATAAATCAAAGAAAGGAAAAGAAAGACATGTGAATAGAGACAATGAAACTTTTGATGAAGATCTTGTTGAACTTGAAGCACTTATGGTTAGAAGACTACCAAGTGGAAGAGGAAAATTCAAAGGTAAACTTCCTATAATATGTTTTCATATAACAAAGTTAGCCATATTGTTGCAAGATGTCCTGACAGGAATGAAAAGGGTGAGAGAAGAGAAAAAAAGTATAAAGACAAAAGGGATGACAAAGATTTCAGAAGGTATAAGGACTATAAGGACAAAGGTAATAAATCTTTCTATATTACTAAAGAAGAAATTGATAGTGAATATGATAAATATGATACAATGATATAGAAGTTGTTTATGTTGCTATGAAAGATGATTATGATTCTGAAGAGAAAATTGCACTTATTTCATATATGAGTAAAGGTGATAGATGGATAATTCATAGTGGTTGCTCACATCACATGACTGGTGATAAAAGTAAATTTGAAACCTTAAACTATTGCAAATGTGGTAGTGTTAAGTTTGGCAATGACAAACCATGTCCTGTGAAAGGAAAAGGATCAATAAAACTAACTAATAAGATCACATGTGACAATGGCTATTGGGTTGAAGGACTAAACTGTAATTTTTTGAGTGTTTCTTAGTTGAATACTTCAGGATATCGAGTTGAGTTCCATCACAAAAAAGATAGAATCTTTGATGCTACTAGTGAAATGATTGGAAGTGGAGAACAGACAAGAGGTAATTTGTTCTATCTAGATTTATCTGATGAGACATGTTTGTTTGCACAATATGATGATAT
The DNA here is from genome assembly GCA_018584345.1 of Thuja plicata. Taxonomy (NCBI): domain Eukaryota; kingdom Viridiplantae; phylum Streptophyta; class Pinopsida; order Cupressales; family Cupressaceae; genus Thuja; species Thuja plicata. Next base: position 1,015,556 of record MU228523.1, on the reverse strand, counting down.
ATGGTTATGGCATAAGAGGTTATGTCATGTGAACTTTGATAATTTGGTAAACATTAGTAAGATGAAAAGAGTAAGAGGGTTACCAAGATTGAAGAAACCTGATAATATTATGTGTAAGCAATGTCAGTTGTGGTTAGACTATATTTGGTTTTCTGAGTTGTGTAAAATTTTGGGATATGTTGTCAATCCTACGTGCTTTGAGTTTTGTTAGGTTTAAGCATGTTTGCAATTTTTTTGAAAAATGTCTGCTTTTGAAGGCAATTATGTTTTGAAGAGGTTCTACATCCCATAAACCCTAGATGTTTATTACATAGCCCTTGGTTGTAAAAATCTAAGTCTTGATTCGACCAATTTCAATGAAAACCCGAAACCCACAAAGCTTGTTCTATTTTTGAGTTACTTTACGAGTCACTAAAGTTTCAATAAACCCATGTGCTGTATTTGTTATGTCCAAATGGGGCCACTTTTATCACTTAACTATTATGTTTCATGTTTCCTAATTAGGGTGGGTTTCTTTTTAATATTTCCTGAGTCCTAAGCCTCCCATAAACTTTATTACCTTTTTCATCTATCGTGATAGTTGATTTAATCAAACGAAAGACACTATCCCTTAAAGTGCAAGATGAATTCTTTTAATGATTGAGGCATCACAAATGAAGGCCACATGTACCTAGCGGGACCAGCATATGTTTAAATCCTATCATAAAGTGCTTGCAAGTTTTATTTGATCTGACATTCAGCGTTGTGCCTTAATCTTAAGATGCAGTTATAATAACCTTTAAGGCATTGTGCCTTGTTGATGCGTGGCAACTGTCAGATCTCAGGGTCAGATTAAAGTAAAGTAATGAATGATCAAGTTGCTAAAGATCCTACACTCGGCATGAAGCCTCAGAGAAAATATGCATCTGATCTAGTGTTTAAGGAATTTCACCTATGAGACACATGTTCAACTAGTCAGTGCAGGTCAAATGACAATGAGGATTTATTAAAACCATTAATGAAGCATCACGTGGAGGTTAGTGGGACCGGGATTACCATGCATTATTAAAGTTAAAAGGCAGTCAAGTTAAGGAAAATATATGGTCAACATAAAGCCTTGATAATTAAGATGAAGTTTATTAATCTTTAAGGCATTGCGCCCTTGCGACATGTGTCTCAAAGTGGGTCTGGCTTGACATTAAGAGTAAGGTAAAAAGAAGTCATGTTAAATCTGATTGTTTGGCTGGCATAATGCCTCAGACTAGGGATGCAAGGAGATTAATCATTGAGGCATTATTCCTAGCTTCCATGTGTCTTTATAAGTTTGTGGGGCCTACGGTTGCGAAGTAGAAGGTAAAGTTAATGTGAAGTCAAGTGGGTTTTGATCTGATGATAGGCATAAATCCTTGAAGTAAAGATGATTGTGATCTATCCTTCAAGGCATTGTGCAAACATGACATGTGGATAAGTGATGGGACCCTGTCGAAAGTAAAGGAAAGTAAAGGACTGACAGTTTTAAAAGGATCCAACAGTGGGCGCAAAGCCTTAGGGTAGAGATGTAAGGTGATTAATCTTCAAGAAAACATGCCTAGATGACACATTTCTTGGTGAGATCATGGGCCCCAGGTCTTAAAAGGAGTTAAAAGAAATATTGATAGATCTTGATCTAACAGTTAGCACAAAGCCTCAGCGAGAATGCGATCGTGATCTAGTGTTTGAGGCATTGTGCCTGATGGAAACGTGTTCAAAGTGATGATAGTCTTCATCAACCGTTGCTGACCATAGGATTTGAGAGGAAGTTGCTAAGATCAATGGTTGTGTTTTAAACTAGTAAAGTAAGATTTCTGAACCGTTGGGCCGCGAAAGTTCAAATGAGGCAGAAGTAATGGCGGAATGTGTGGCCATCTCAGCTAAAATTAAATACTAAGAAGTGATGAGATTGTGTATATGACCATTCATTTGAGTTCTTAAATGCCACAATTGTTCAAGTGATTGAAGTAGAGCCGAGTTTCAGTACTTTCTATCTAATTTTTGACTTGTGTAGAATGGGTTAGTTTCTCTGTTACTCCACTCTGAAACATTGTAAGCTTGATTTCTAGTAGGGTTTTGGTATTAAAAATAAAGTAGGACTTGTGTGCAAAGCTGAAACTTTCTGAGTAAGCAACCCTAATTTAAAAATGACACCCAGAAGAGAACTTAATGGAAAGACAGATAATTAGGAAAGGAATGTCTATGATGATCTTCTGCAACAACTAGTCAGATCAACCAATTGTACCACCAAGATTAAAGAAATGGTGGCAAAACACCCTCATTTAAAAATTGGGGAGGGTTTATATGATAAGGGCAGATGGGTTAGGGATGTGAACATTAGTATGCCTGGTTTAAGACTATTTAAAGCGGCTTTTAGTCAGAGAAATGCATTTGCACCTAACAATAATATATGTCAGTTTGATGTGGTTAAATTGGTAGTCCCTGGAGTCTTCATGGACATTGCTTTGTTAATCCAGGTAGCAGAGACATATGATAGTGTGGCCAGGGTGGCAAGAGACATAAATGGACAAGTATTAATAAACATCATAGCTAAATAAATAAGAGAGGTTTTCCAACTAAATGATCCTAATATTCAAATGGATAAAATTGATTTTGATCAATTCAAGGAGGTATATCAGGCCCAGAGGAATTATCTCAGAGGTGGACCCTTGAAAGAATTACTCAATAAAATAGGGGATTTGGTTGTGGTAGGACCTAGTAAACCATAACCATTCAAATTGGATTATTTCACTCCAAAGGCTAGAGGTGTATACAGTGCCCTAAGTCAAATTTTTGGGGATGATGAAGAAAAGGAATTGCCTATTCATTATATGCTCATGATGGTGCAGATTATCCATCCACATCTGACCATTATTTTTGAATTTGCTTCATATGTTGCTGATCTGATTCACCATGGTATAATAGGCATTAAGAATAAAAAGGTAGCTAAACCATTTGGTTGGTATTCAATGTTAATGCATATGTTCCTATTTAAGGGTGTTGATTACTTTGAAAAGGAGATGGATCTGATGAAAGTCAAGGATGATGAAGAGATTTTTGTCCAAATATGAAGTGTAGATTTTTCATGGGATAGGAAAGACGCCAGTTTCATCACCTTTGGTAGGTGTTTTTCTTCTAGGATTAGGGCCTTGTTGTTCTCTAATAATCCTAGGATCCATGCATCTTTGTTGAAATTGCTGAGACCAAAACAATATGCTCAAAGAATCACTATAGTGCATAATTGGGGTGATATCATTTTATACCCTGTTTCAATAGTTTTTAGAGTGTATGGTTTTAGAGGTGTCCCAAATATACTTCCATATCAAGTCCCTCTTAAAATGGGCATTGCAGAGATAATCAGGCAGATTGGTGGACTACAAGAAGAAGAATTGAAGGAAAAAGAAAGGGCATCATCTTTCCTACTATTACAAGTGTGCACTAATTCATTATCACAAAAGGAGGTTGGAAGCATTTGAATAAATATTTTGAGCCTTATCATCTGAAAACCTCAATGATAAGATGTGCTGACCCTGGGGGGTTCATAAGTGACATGTTTAAAAAAAGGACAAGGTGCTTGGCCTTGGATCACCAATTCAATTTTCCTAAAGACATCATCAGAAATGAATTCAATTTGCAGGAGCAAGAAATCAAGAAAGATAAGTGGTTGGTTTAAAAAAAGAACTTAGATTTTCTTCATTATTTTGATAGAGGATATGCTCCCTTAAAATAATTAATGCCTTGTGAAAAGAAAATAGACTTATTGATGACAATGTTTGAAGAGATCATGCAAGATCTGAACTAGAAGAAAGAAGTGGTCATGAAACAAAGCCAGAAAAGGCCAAGGCAATTTTGAGCAGATCTATGCCTGCTAAGAGTATCCCACCAGGAAAGTATGTCCTACAATAGAAAAAAATATACAACATGGTGTTGCCGAGAGGAGAGGAAGCTTCCACCTCAAAAGGTAAAATACCAATAGAGCTAGATTCACAATCATTTCCATTCCCTAAGAGGCAAATAACATACGAAGAAGGAAAACAATTAGAGAATCTTTACTCCCCTTCCCAATCTCCTTTACAAATGGATGAACAAGAAATAGATGAACAATTTTTACAGATGGGAAGTGCAAGGAAATTCTTTGTAAAATCTCAGGAGATGCAAGAGGGGATGACAGAGGCCCCCAAATGTGTAGAGATGGATTTAACAGTTGTAGAGTTTGTTGGGAAGGAACTTGATCTGATAAAAAATACGCTAGTGATGAATTTATGTCAGATGAAAATTTTGTAAAGGCTAGGGCCTTTGTTCAGTTCTTGTAGAGAATTCATATTGGAGAATTCAAGGAAAAATGTCAGAAAAGGCAAGAAAACCATCCTGACAGAGATAAAAATGAAATAGAGAATGAAGTGAAACAAGAAATCTTATCTAAGTTTGAGAAGATCACCCCTAAAGAGGGAAGATAATTAGTCAAGAAGGAAGGAGTCCATGCTATACCTAAATGGGACATAGCTGATTAGTCTTTGATGCTCTGAGAAAAGAAATAAAGCCCATGCATGTTACTGATGAAGAGGATCAACAGACACATAAAGGAGTTAAATTTAGTGAAGATCATGTTGCATTGGTGATGTGGTCATTGAAAAGGAGAGAAAACAAGAAAACTAATGAAGACACCCAAGCTAAGAATTAAGGAAGCCTTCTAGTGAGAAGAGTTGTAGATACCATAGGGGTGGAAGCAACAAGCATAACATTGGAATCTGCAAAGTTTGACGTGAAAGTAGTTGAGAGGCAAGAAGAGGAAAATAAAATCCTGAGAATGAAGTTGGAAACAGTCCTCAAAGCTTACAATGATGAAAAGATGAAATCCCTGGAGAAGGATAAAATAATTGCTAAGTTAAGAGGACAACACTCAGTCCAAACATCTCCACAGAGGATGATAACACAAGAGCCAAATCAACCATCTTCTTCTACTCCAATGATTGAATTTCCCCCTTCTCCTATGCCATCTAGTTCTATTTTAGAAGCAGAGTTGAATTATGAAAAGGAAAAATTGGTAGCAGAAAGGACTAGATAGAGGGAGTGAGAAAATTTTGGGATGAAGAAAGTACAAATTTTCATAGTGCACAAACACTGGTGCAACAAAGATACGAGGATAAGATAAGAGCCACAAACGTGCATTTTGCTGATAGTTTGGATCTGACCTCTATTCACCTACATGGGAAGAAAATTATGAGCATACTAAATTCTTTTAATGAAGACAAAGGTAAGTGGGATCAAATTATGCAAAGGTGGAAAGGAAGAAATGCAGAGATGAAGTCTTTTTATTCCTTGTCTAAAAAGGAAGACAATGTTGACATTGTATTAACTGCCACTCATAAGTGTCTCAAGGATCTAATTAATTTGGACATAAGGAGGAGTGCCATCCATAAAAAGGCTCAGACATTAATAAAAGAGTATTCAAAGACCCATTTTGAGATATTCCCTAATTTATTTAGAAATAATGGTAAGATAAGAAAGGGAATCCTGGTGGATGAATACGATGTGTGAAGAATTGTCAATTAGAACTAACAACATTATTAGTTTAGAGAACACACTTCTGTTTGTTCAGAATGTTGAAACCATCAAAGAAGCCAGATCATACTTTGGGTTTTGGAAAAAGGAAGTTGAACAGATAAAGAAAAAATGGGATAAGTTGAGTAGCCATAAAAATAAAGTTATCAACTTCCCTTGGCCAAATCAAGAGGTGTTCACAGCCTGGAAGGACAAATATAATGTAGGTACCCAAGAAGAAAATGATATTGTGTGATGTTCAACAGAAGGTAGTTCCTCCAGTATTTCAAAGTGGAAAAGAAAATGCAAAAGATATTTACATCAGGAGACCAATGCAACAAACTCCATATGGCAAGATCAGAACAAATTTGAAGCAGTTGCAAGATCAAGCGGTCAGAAGACAAATTACTTTGAAAATCTTGTTACAAAGATAGTTATTGTTTGTCTTTTGTACGAGTCATGTTTTGTCTTATCTCCTAGCCATCTGAAGCTTGTTGCATCCTACCTTTTTCAAGATTCCAATATGACTAGTGTACACTATATATAGAAAGTTATAATGTATTGTAAAGGATGGTGAATTCACAATTGCGAGGCAGATTTCTGGATTTTGTCTATTTTTATAGTTTTTTGTCATTCTGAATGTATTGAACTGAAGTATTTTAATAAAATACAGTGGAAGTTCATGTTTCATATCTATGATGTCTTCATATATTTGTATTTAAGTTCTTGTGTATTAAATTTTTAAGGAATTTTAAATACACTAGTTATAAGGTAACTGTGGGATTGTTTTTAAGTTTCTTTCAAGGAGAGAGTAATTCTTAAAAGTAGTTTCAGAGGGATAAATATTAGTACAAGAATTTGATACATTGGTATGGGAATGAGAAGATGGATTGTAAGGCATTTCATCTAGGTTCCATGCATGTTTGCATCAAGAGGTTTATGTGAATATACATTTCATTTGACTCTTTGCCCTGGATTAGGCACTGGTCTAGATTTGATTAGTAGTTATCATCATCAACATTAAATCTAAACAATCCTTTTATATTTATGTTTAAAAAACAAAGATGTTTATCATTTGTATTGAAGAATATAAGTAATTTTATTGATTCCTTGAAGAGTGAATCATTAGGTCATCCTACCTGAGTTAAAATCTCAAAGAGAAGAAGGATGAGAATCCTTATTGCACTTGTATTTTCTATTGTTAAATACATACTTTGGTTTGTAAGATTATGCATAAGACTAGTGGTCAATATTTGTATGATTTGTGTGTGTAAGAAAATACACCTTCATGAAATTAAGATTGAGAACAACAATTTTATAGATAGATAAAACAAGTTAATCTAAGAATTGAAGCTAAGAATCTATATCATCTCATGGTTCTCTATCCAAGCTTTGTTAAGAGAGCTCTTAGGCTTAATCTCTCTCAAGGAAAATCCTAGAATGAGATATGTATGGAAAATGAATGCTCAAATCTAGCTAGAATTCTCAAAATACTAAAACATGCTCCAAGATTATGTTAGAAAACAACAAATGCTCCTAAACATGATATGCTAAAATGCTATGCAAATGCTGAAATTCTATCAAAAGCTCTCAAATGATCCTCATATGCTCTCAATATGCCTATAATAAGGATGCTTTTTCTCTTAAAATTCTTGGATCCCAAACACAAAGGAAATGGCTTGTATTTATAGCATTTTCCCAAGGGTAGGGGGTAGAGTGAGTTAATCATGATCAACGTTTGGTTAAGTCAAAAGCTTTGAGGTGTTTTCAAATGGAGGGAAAGTTGGTTGGTTGTCTCAAATATATTAGGAATTAAATAACTCCATCATTTAATTAAATTAGCCATGGAAGGGTGATTGGGTT
>MU228523.1:963896-995885 GCA_018584345.1 Thuja plicata | reverse complement strand
CAAAATTCCCTTAAGTGATCTTGAGGATCAGATGTTCCTTCATATTTATCATATTTTGGATAAATAGCATTTGTTGGAAATGGTATCATGACTAAGGACTTGTCAAAAGGAAATGGACACAAGGCTTCAATAGAAAAAGGTTTTGGAGCCCCACTTTGTTTTAATGTGTCCAATTGTATTTGAAAAAGCTAGAATTGTTTGTTCATGACATCAATGGGGTTAGCATCTGCTTCTTCTTTCTTGAGTTTGGTGAAATCATAATCGTGTGGAAGCTTGAGACCCGTTTGTGCTAGGTCTAGGAAGTATTTATCTTTGTCTTTTTCCAATACTTTTTCCATGAGTTTCATAAAGAAAGGGCTTTTCATAGCCTCACTAACCTTTTCATCAGTTAACTCCTCATCATGAGGGTCCATATTACCCCCATTGTTGGTATTGTTCATCCCTTGATTGTTAGGATCCATGTTTGTTCCTCCGTTGGTATTGTTGTTGGATCCTTTGTTGTTAGGATCAACATTTCCTTGTTTGGTCATATCCTTGTTCACGTGATTATTCTGATCAGGATCTATATGAACAAATGGAAAAGACATCCTCGGTTCTGTTTCTTTTATGGGTTCATGTAAAGGTGTTGCAGAAAAAAGATCACCCGGGAAAGGACACTCTTGTCTTAGCTAAGATTCGTCTGGTTGTAGGGTAGTCTTGATGTAATGGGATCGAGTAAAAATCGGCATTAATATATGTCAAATGAAGATCTCAGGTTTCTGAACTCGCTTAAATGACCAATTTGTGAATAAATTTGCAAAATGCCCAATAATGGCAGATTCTGATCAAGTTAGGTATTCACGGTGGTAGAACATCCAAAAGGGTATCCAAAAATTATATTTTCTTATTTTCAATCCTTCGGAAGATACGCACTATTTGCCTTTTAAAAACTCTAGGTGGCTCTTACTTGTGTGTAGGTGGCCTTTAAATGATAACACACGACAACTGGAAAACCTTTACGCGACACTCTGTAGTTGGCATGCAGCGTTTCTCTATTGACAGGCATTTTTTGAAATATCTTTACGCAGTTCTTTCTAGTTAGTACATGGTTCTTTAATGCTATTAAGTGACATTTTACGATTAACAAGTGGTCTAGGTTTGTTTTCAAGCAGCTCTAAAATGGTGATACGCGGCGCTTTGCTGAACAAAGTTGATTTTAACAATTTCATTGATATTTTCTGGGTTTATAAATTTAAGGTCTTTGATCAAATTTATCAAAAAAATGTTCTTGCGTGAAAATGAAGTACAATCTCAACACACATAAAATTTGCATCATATCCCTAAAAACCACATTGAAGTGTATGTTCTCAGATGTTTTAACAGGTTTGCACAAGAAAATTTCCAAGAAATCTACCTTAGCGTCAACAAATTTGGCTTTTAATCATGGCTCTATAAAGGTAGGTCTACTACTTTATCAGGTCTCAAAACTATTCAGGTCTAAACCCTAACTAGATCCTTTACCCCTTTGAGGGCTTCCCACACGCACAAAATTCAATTTTGCGCAATCCCGAAGGACTACTAGAGGAAGTGAGGATGGCTTGCACAAGTTTTAGTCACTTTTTGATTAAGGAAAAGTGCATTATTTATAGTGGGTCGGATGATATTGCAGTAAAACCAAATATCTCCCACTTTGGGTCATTCCCTCTCACTGTCCTCGTAAGGAAATTCTTGGGAGGCAGGCCGTTTAAAGCTCTATTTAGCTAACATGTTCATGAAAAGAAAGAAATTGAACTCAGTCCAACAAGTTTGGGAATCTGATTCACTCAAGAGTGAAGAGAATATCCCTATTGTTTTTCTTTTGTTCCAAACACTTCAAAACATATTTGTTCATTTTCAACCCCTTAACAAGGAGGTTCTTAAAATTGAAATGTGTGGTTCAATTCCTTATCCTTGTCTTTCTACCAAATTGACTTTGCATGTTTGGCTTTTTGATTCACTTTGAGAAGTGAAGAGCATATGCCTAATGCTTGTTCAATTTGGACAAAATAAAGGATTTTCTACTTATGCTAGATTTAAAAGAAAGCCACAATTTGATCAATGCAAGCTTGATAAGATAAGTACCTGATTTTGAAGCTAGCAAAGGCTAGGCACATTTTTGAGTATTTTGGCTTATTTTTACTCACCTAGTGGCGATTGTTCCCTCTCTGTCTCCTCCAACAAGTTAGTCAACACAAAGCAAGGCAAAGTGAAGGAAAACTTGGAAAAAACCCAAATGACAAAAATACCTCCTAAAAGCTCTTTTAAAATGAAAGATTTAACAATAAAAGCTTTAAAGAAGTAAGGATGCAAAATCAATTAGAGAGTAGGAAGTTTTCATTTATAAGCAAAGAACACCTTAAGGTAATGACCATACAAGTGTTCTTCCTCAAATAAAATCTCTAATAAGTTCACTGTATGTATTTCCTTATCATTCTTGGTTTTGATTCGTACCTCTTTGCTAGGCTTTGAGATCCGCTTCTCTGGTTTCTGCACCTTTGGGTGATTTTTCATCTGCAAGACAAGAAAACATAGAGAATTACAATAGTGACAGAATTAACCAAAATCTTATTTAAAGCAAAAATGATTATGCAGCATTTAATAGCTAAATAGTGGCTATGAAATATTCTTAAGCATAATTTGAAACTTTATAGGCGGCTTTTAAATCTTAAAATTCGGCTCTTAAAAAATCACAGGCAGCTAATTAAAAAGAGTAGGCGGTGCAGAAAGTATAAAATGTGGCCAGAGATTGCTGATAGGTAGCTGTTGAAAAACCATAGGCGGTGCAATTTATCTAGCAAGTGACACGATTTATCTGGTAGGTGGCCCACTTTATCTGTAACACGGCAACAAAATGAAAGACGAAGACGAATCAGGCTCCGTAGGCGGCATTTTTGTGTTCATAAGTGGCTCTTAGAATTGCATACATGACTCTTCTCCTATTTTTATGCTTGAGATACACCTAGTAAGTTTTAGGTGTCTACAGTTTGTTACCAATTTTTGTAGTAAATACCATTAAAAAATCAGTGTAAAATCAAGATCCATTGTCAAATTTATTGAAAAGCAATAATTTGTAAAATGTACACCTGCCTGAGTCTGTGGAGCTTGAAGAAGGAGGATTAAATCACCATCAATTAGGATTTTCCTTGTTTGAATCAAGTCTTGGGAATCATAGAGTCAAGCATTGATGCTTAATAAGGGTTCTGCAAGAAAAATCTCTAACAAATTGGTGACTCTACTGGGGAGAAGTGGATTGTAGCAACAAGGTTTCAAAGTTCATAGTAACTAATTTTCTGTGCATCCATTTCTTGAGTGGTTTATTTAAATTTTCCCATACTTGTTGTGGGTGAAAACTCTATACTCTGTGCATTCCAGTGTTGGTTTAGCATATTGAAATATTGAAAGTTCTTGTCTGATTTAAAGATGAGTCGACAAAGAAATACCAGGTCCTAATATAGAAATAATCTAGAAAATAATATTGGAGAAGAATTCCATACACCTGGTAGGAGATAGTGGTCTAAAAGAGGTGGGTCAAACCAAAATTCCCCCAATATTTCAAAAGGGAGAATGGAAACCCCTATCCCCGAGAGAGCTCCATCTTCATCTGAAAGTACTGAGCATTCAAGGCCAGCTGGCCCATATATAACTAATACTTCTTCTGATCCTTTCAGAGATGGAGAAATGACTGATGCATGCTTCTTCCCTGCAAAAGAAACTTTAGACCAACAAGGAGAAACATATGCTGCTGAGAATGTTTCCTATGACTCTGATAAATTGCATGATGAGGTTCTATCCTTAAGGAGAAAGAAGCGAGAGCAGGAATCAGAAATAGAAAATGCTAGAAAGAAGCATGCACATGAATTTTATGACTTGTTAATTGAAAGAGAAGAGCTCTTGAAAGAAACAAAGATAAATAAGATTAAAGCCAAAAGCCTAAATGATGAGGTCAAAGGTCTAGATGAAGACTTGTTTGGTGATCTTGGAGTCTTAAGGCAACAAGCTACTAATAAAAAATTAAATTCCAAGAAAGATGAGTTTGAAGGGGAGGGAACTATTTTGAGGCAATTACATCCCCATGAGATTGAGAAAAATACAAAGCTTAAGAAAAGTGACAAGGATGTCTCTGATAAAGGTAAGCAGAAGGTAGTTGGTGTAAGTATAAATGAGCCTAAATAGAGAAAAGTTACCCCAGTTGGTATGTCTCAAGTGGACATAGAATTGGATCAAGCTAGAAAGGCTAAAGAAGACTTAGCTAAGAAGCTAAAAAAATTGGAATTAGAGGCTGCTGTAGCTGACATGAAAATGTGAATAGCTTTCCTCCATCCTACTATGAATACCACTGAAAGTATCTCAATTCATGTTGCTACTAGGACACTCCAATAGAACCCACAAGGTGGCTCAAGTTCAAATGCTTAAGTTTCTGGTCCTAATCTAAATGCTTAAATTTCTAATTCTAAACAAGGTTCTCTTCAACCTACCCAAAAACAAGGAGGTGTAGCAGGCACTAGTGGAAGCAATTCCCTTGGAAATTTCCAAAGAAGACATGTCCATTTGGATAGATACCATCCTCTATTCTTTGATGGCATTCCTGGTCATCTGAATATGATCCCTAATGAGGTAAGAGACTGAATCCCTAGATTCATAGGTAATAATGTCATAACATGTGAAGAACATTTAAAATATTTCATAGATAAGATCATTGATTTTGAGATAGAACATGAAGATGTTAATATGAATCTTTTTGTCCAGTATTTGATAGAAGATACAAGGGATGGGTTTAGGAATTTTCCTGATGATAGTATAACATCTTGGGATGAATTTGTCAAATCGTTTAGGGAGAAATAAATAGAACATGTTAATTTAGGTTACATGTTAAATGAATTCAATATCATTAAGAAGTTCTTGAAAGCATGGCTGATTTTAACAATAGATTTTAGAAAGCCACAAACAAGCTATTTCAGGTCCTGAGATTAGATGAGCAAGAATGTTTAACTACCTACTTCAATGCTACTGATGGAAAGATGTCCTATCTTCTTAGGGATATGAACCCACGTACCCTAAGAGGCTTACAAAACAACAAAACACATTGAGAGTAATAAGAAATCCTCAGGGAAGATGGGGAAGAGAGATGATGGTAAGCTATGGAAGGAGACAAGGGGACAAACAAGCAAACCTATTAAAAAGGTTGATAGGGTTGATAATTTGATGAGTGTAGTAAAGGTTCTTACTGTGAAGATAGACAAGAATGACAAAGGTTTTCATGATAACAAGTATCAATACCAAAGGTGTTGGTGTTTGAAAACATTTATGCTATCTAAAGCTACCAATATGACTTGAGACTGATGTTAGGAGTGGTTAGCTCCAAGTATGGAGGCTCTTTAAGAAAATTGGACCAACTATAGGGACAAGACTTCCCTTTGCACTTCTGGATCTTCAAAACCAAGGTAGGTACACCTAATCCAGATAACACACAACTCTTTACAACTCTTTACAATTAAATCGATTAGATTTCCACAATCCATTGAATTTGAGCTATGATTTTTGGTTTTTGATTGTGTATGTTTTTAAGCATCAATGTTTTGGATCACACTCCATGATCCATAATTTTTACACATCCTTTTTTCTCTTACATCTTGATGATGGATCACAGAGTGTGATCCGAAACATTGATGCTTAAAAACATACACAATCAAAAACCAGAAATCATAGCTCAAACTCTTTACAACTCTGGATTACAACATATAATTGTAAGAAAGTGCTAAATACTAACCAGGCATTCATTGAATCTCTATTACCAAGTAGTAAATACAACCAACAACCATAGGATATGAAATAACTTAGTAATGGTTTTGATGTAAATTATGCAGAATATAGCCAAACTCTATCAGACATGCATAAAAAAATAGTAGAAAAGCTTTTGATTAGTGCCTTATCCATTGGGAAAATTCTTCAATCCAAGTACTAAAATAGAAGACAACCTATTGGCAAGGGCTCATAGCCATAAACACAAGTATCTTAGGTCATACACTTTCTTATAATATCCCTATGCATATACATCAAATGAATCTATGTTTCACCCAAAACATGTTTAATCCGATCCTAGGTCAGAACTATGGAATGGAACATACACATAGATAACTCTATGTATTGGACTAGAAAATCCAAAACTCATACAATGAAAGCCAAGGAGAGACTTGAAACTAAGACAATTGTATTAAGTATAATGAGTCCAAATCTATAAAAATATGATTGAATAACTACACCATTCAATAACTTGCAAAAGATCAAGAAGTATATATCTTATCATGAATTGTAGTCTAATACAAATTTGATATATCCCTGGAACTAAAACTTCTGAGTCAAAACTTAGGGTCAAAATTTTTGGAACCTCTAAAATATAGAAAGGAAAGCCTTAAGTAGGAGGAAACCCTAGGAGAGGGTTCTCAACAACTATCCTTCCAAGAAATCAATGCAATCCTATCTCACAAGTTGTTCTTTCTCCAAAAGATCACTAAAAGATCTATCCTAAAAAACCACTTGCCAAGTTACAAGAAAAGATCCAATCTCATCAATGCAGAACACTCATAGCATGGTAGAAACATCCCAAAATAGAAAGCAAGTTCAGAGATCCATAAACAACTATGCTACATTTAATGTGTCTAGACCCATAAAGGACATCCCTAGACACACAAAAGGATTCCATTAAGACATATATGGGCTAAGAATACCTTGAGCCACTCCCCTGCAAGTCCAAGAACACACCACCATGATAAAATGTGCAGTGAAATTTAAAATTTTAAAATATTTAGTACAACGGCTAATTCCTCTGGCACCAAATACATCAACGACTGAGATCAAAATCTTCATAACTTTAAAATAGAGCCTTCAATGAACTTTAAGTAAAAATAAAATTTATCCTTTCCCGGTCAAACTTTGTTGACATCTACGTGGCAACATCCCACTGGGCCTCAGAACCACGTATCTTTCCTCTTCCTGTGTAGGCTCCACACTCTTTACTGCCAACCTTGGACACATGTCAAGAATTTATCTACTGTGTGATGCTTATCTTCCTTGCATCTTTCCTTCACACGGTAGCAAATGAATGTTGTATCTTGATCTTCCTTTCATGATCCTTTTCCATTCACCACCATGCATCGCCATCTGACTTGGTCCATCTGTTTGGTCCTACCAAACCATTTTTCCATCTATGCCACATGGCACCACCTTACTCGCTAGGATCTCTACTACGTGTCCATCCAACCTAGCTTGCCACCTGTCAAACCTACCACATGTCACACCCATGCTATTGCGTGATCTTACTAGACCTGTCATGACTCAGACTTCACCACCGTGCCCTGCTACCACCTGTCACCTCACGAAACTTGTCATTTGAGTGCGGGCCCAAAAAATTATCCACCTTTTCCTCTAGCTGGCCACCACTAACCACATCATTTTACAAAATATTAGCCAAAAAGTGTGTTCCTTTTGACACTTAACCTATTGTGGGCTCGGGTATAAAAATAGATAAAGCTTTCTTCACACCATCAATGTGGGATATATGACCTGAGGCGTTTAAACAAAAAATAGACTAGGAAAGGCACCAAGACTTACCCAATTGATTTAACTCCATAGAGGCAACCAAAAGGGAACAAAATATGACCATAACACCCCTCTGCAACCCTTTCACATGAAAAATGGATAGGAAACTCTCTACAAAATTTGAAATTCCACCATGGAAGCCCTAATTTCTTTAACAGTCCTAACAGTGGCTCTGACTGGGGATGTATGTCTCTCGTAGGCACAATAGGGATCTAGAATCTTAGGGATAAGTAGATCACCTACTGGAAAGAAGCCTAACCAAGGAAAGAAAGAACAATAGAAAGGAGAACCTACTCCTACCGGCAAAAACAACACATCTGCAATTTATTTTTTGATTTGAAGAGGATCAAACCAGCTCTAATTGTATGACACCATCACCAAAATATCATATTTCACTTGCCTCTATCAAAAAAAAAATTCTTCACCCCTTGTACTAGAAGCAAGCAAAAAATTCCACTTCCATATGCCTGATCAGACCTGCAAAAATGTCCCATTAGCTTAATACTACATAAAATAGTATTAGCATACTCACCATTGAAGCTTAAAAGGATATCAGGCAAAAATTGAAAGGGAAATTGATGTGGTATATGCATATTACATTCAATAGATAAAAAAATACCAGAGAAAATGCAATGCCTATCATCTTTTGATCCACAACCACATCTTGCAAAATCATCCAGCTAAAAAGAGAAGCACTCATGTTCTGCCATATAGCTAGTACCATTCACAGTATCTAGTTCCTCATCACAAACTTCAAATAAAGGATTAGAAGACACATCCAGATCTTTGTCAAAGTCATTATGATAGAGGATTGGTTGATCCAAAACATTATCCATATCAAACAACACATTAGAAAACATATTAATTTGATAGCCCACATCCATGCCACACTCACCTTCTTCAAAGGGAGAAATATCAGAGTCTGAACAAGAGGAGAACTCATCATCACTACATGAAGGATCCATATAACTATCTCCCCTTGCTTCCTCATCAGAGTTACTGCAAGAGACTAATCCAAATAAAACTAAAAAAGTGTCATCAAAACTTTGCACATTAGTATCATTTCCATCAGATGCATGATCCCTCAACTGTTGCTCACATGGAAATTCATATGAATAAAACAAACATGTTGATTGATCAAAACTGTCACAAGGCTTCATTTGATTTCTCCTTGGTGTAAAATTCTTGTATGAACATTCCTTTTCTAACATGCCTATGAAATTCATCATTGTTTCCAATGAATCATCATCCTCACAAACAAATCCAAGAGATGATAAAGTCTAACCTTTTTCACAAGGCTGCATACTAACCAACACCTTGTCCTCAAACAAATCAGAACCATTTTGACACCTTGGATCTTCATCTTCAACCAATTCTTGGCTCATATCTTCTTGAGTATCCTCATGTGACAAAGATATGGGCTAAGAAACATCATCCTCATCTGGCCATGAAATCTCAATACCATGATGCTTATTATCCTTTGTAGAAAAATCAATCTGCACCACATCATTGGTTTGCACAACCATACCAGGATTATCTAAAGAACCCTCTTGCAAAGTATCAACATTATACAAAACATAAACCTGCTGGTAGGTGGGAGGGAAAACATCAATACACTCATTACAAACATGTGTAACTTGAGCATCTAAAAGACCATGCTTCAATGGTTTAATGAAATATTTAGAATTAGAACAAGATTCAAAATCTACACAACTACTCCAATCAGTACTCAACATTGTATCAGGAATACCTTCATCCCTTGAATCTGAGAAAACATTGATGTTCTCACAATCTGATAAATCAAATTCCATATTTTTGCAGCCAGGTAATGCAGAAGCATAAGGAGAATCAGAAACACACATGTCAAAATCAGAACCTACTAACTCATACTCTCTATCAAACTCAATGTGTGTTGGGTGTGATGGTTCAGAGCTATCCCTCCATGAATATTTGAGATATTCACAAGATAGAAACTCTAAAATTTGTTCACTATGAAATGAACCACTGTCATCATCTTCACCCTCCTCTGATAGGAAGTCACTAGCAACATTTTCACTTATCCAATCTTCTTCTTCTTGGTGACTGCACAAATCTTCTGTGTTATATTGAGAAGAAGCATCACTTTCATGATTATAAGAGAGAGAATACACACTAGATACATCTCCTTCATAAGTTCTATCATTCTCAATAATAGAAATACTAGATACAACCTCAAGTGTATCTTCAAGTTCAAGATCTACAACATTAGTTATCCAATCCCTAATATGCACATAACGTTCTTCCCTCAAGGAGGCTGGCCAATGGGTTGATTCAAGGAAACCAAGTTCCAAAAACAAACCAATAAATAATATGAAATCTCAGTACCCCCTGGAAGCTCATCATATGCATCACAAAACCTTTCATAAAATAAAGGTATTGACAGTTCCCTTCTCCTTCCCACCTTTACTCTTATCAGAAATATGCAATCCTCTTGGATGCCTTGGTATAACAATGCAATCTCCTCCTCAAGCTTACCCATTTTGACTAATACAATATTTCCATATGATTTTGTAAAATGCAACTCAAAACTTGAAGCATGCAAACTTCTGTCCACACCTTATCCCTTTTCTTAGTGCTTGAATCACTACATAAGGAAACATTTACATCCTTGAAAAGTAAAATACATGGATGTGTTGCAACAACTATGAGATACTGATATGAAGTCACCTCCAAATCACCTTTTGAAACTTGGTAGAGTCACCACCTCCTTGCAGAGGAAAATATTTGAATCAGTTGAGAGCTCTTTCCCAACTCTGACCCCTTTCAAATAGAAAACTCACAACACACCCTATATAGGGTCTTTTATGATTCATCTCTTGACTATTCTCACAATGACAGGAGTCATATTATCTTCTACCTCTTCACTGCAAGTCCACCTCTTCTTTGTAGTCTTTCTTCAATCATGCACACTGGTGCAAATCAGAGAACTCAGAGTCGCTAGTCACCAAAAGTGAGATAATACTTGTATCATTTTCAGAACTATGACTTTCAGACACTTTGTAATGATAAATAAGTAGAAAAGACTCACCCTTATAATTATGAGGAATATCACTTTGAAAACCATGACTCTATAACCAGACTCTGGTATTGACTTAGCG
Source organism: Thuja plicata (assembly GCA_018584345.1). Taxonomy (NCBI): domain Eukaryota; kingdom Viridiplantae; phylum Streptophyta; class Pinopsida; order Cupressales; family Cupressaceae; genus Thuja; species Thuja plicata. The sequence goes on along the minus strand of MU228523.1, from coordinate 985,134 downwards.
AGGCAAGGAAAAAACTCACATACACTCACCAATCACATTTGCTTCTATAGTCACCAGGAGAGTCACCATTTTGTTGGTGTTTGAAAACATTTATGCTATCTAAAGCTACAAATATGCCTTAAGACTGATGTTAGGAGTGGTTATCTCCAATTATGGAAGCTCTGTAAGAGAATTTGACCAATTATAGGGACAATACTTCCCTCTACACTTCTAGCTTTGCAAAACCAAGATGGGTACACCTAATCCAGATAATACACAACTCTTTACAACTCTTTATCACTCTGGATTACAACAATAGATAATGGTAAGAAACTGCTAAATACTAACCAAGCATTCATTGACTCTCTATTACCAAGTAGGAAATACAACCAAAAACCATGAGATATGAAAGAAATTAGTAATGGTTTTGATGTAAATTTTGCAGAATATAGCCAAACTCTATCAAACATGCATCAAAAAAGAGTAGAAAAGCTTTTGATTAGTGCCTTATCCATTGGGCAACTTCTTCAATCCAAGTACTAAAACCGAAGACAACCTATTGGCAAGGGCTCACAACCATTAACACAAGTATCTCATATTATACAATTGCTTATAAGATCCCTATGCATATACATCAAATGAATCTATGTTTCACCCAAAGCATGTTTAATCTGATCCTAGATCAGAACTATGGAATGGAACATACATAGATAACTCTATGTATTGGACTAGAAAATCCAAAACTCATACAATGAAAGCCAAGGAGATACTTGAAACTAAGACAATTGTATTAAGTATAAAGAGTCCAAATCTATAACAATATGATTGAAAAACTACACCATTCAATAACTTGCAAAAGATCAAGAAGTATCTATCTTATCATGAATTACAGTCTAATACAAATCTGATATATCCCTAGAACTCAAACTTTTGAGCCAACACTTAGGGTCAAAAATTCTAGAACCTCTAAAACAGAGAAAGGAAAGCCTTAAGTAGAAGGAGGAAACCCTAGGAAAGGGTTCTCAAAAACTATCCTTCCAAGAAATCAATGCAATCCTATCTAGCAAGATGATCTTTCTCCAAAAGATCACTAAAAGATCTGTCCTGAAAAATCACTTGCCAAGTTACAAGAAAAGATCCAATCTCATCAATGTAAAACACTCATAGCATGGCAGAAACATCCCAAAATAGAAAGTGATATCAGAGATCCATAAATGACCATGCTGTATTTAATGCATTTTAGACCCACAAAGGACATCCCTAGACACACAAAACAATGCCATTAAGACAAATATGGACCAAGAAGAACTCGAGCCACTCACCTGCAAGTCTAAGAACACACCATGATGATAAAATGCGTAGAGACATTTAAACTTTTAAAATATTCAGTACAATGGCTAATTCCTCTGGCTCCAAACACATCAACGGTCGAGATCAAAATCTTTTCGTAACTTTAAAATAGAGCCATCGATGAACTTTACGTAGTATGGGCATCAAGTAAAAAGAAAAGTTATCCTTTCCTAGTCAAACTCCATTGAAATCCATGTGGAAACATCCCACTGGGCCTCGGAACCACCTATATTTCCTCTTCCTATGTAGGCCCCATACTCTTTATTTCCAACCTTGGATACACGTCAAGCATTTCACTACCATGCGATGCTTATCTTTCTTGCATCTTTCCTTCACACGGTAGCGAATCACCATTGGATCTCAATCTGCCTTTCACAATCCTTTTCCATTCACTGCCACATGTCACCATCTGACTTGATCCATCTGTTCGGTCCTACCAAACCATTTTTCCATCTGTTCCATGTGGAACCACCTTACTCGCTGGGATCTCTGCCACGTGTCCATCCAACTAGCCCGCCACCTGTCAAACCTGCCACATGTCACACGCATGCCATTACGCAATCCTACTAGACCTGTCATGACTCAGACTAGCCATTGTGCCCTGCTGCCACTTGTCACCTCATGAAACATGTCATCTGAGTGTGGGCCCACAAAATTATCTAGCTTGTCTACCAACTGGCTGCCACTAACTGCAACATTTTACAAATTGTCAGCCAAAAAGTGCGTGCCTTTCGACACTTAACCTATTGTGGGCTCAGGTATAAAAATAGATAAAGCTTTCTTCACACCATTAATGTGGGATATATGACCCAAGGTGTTTAAATCCACAATAGACCAGCAAAGGCACCAAGACTTACTTGACTGATTTGACTCCATAGAGATGACCAAAATAGAAAAAAACATGACCACAATACCCCTCTGCAATCCTTTCACATGAAAAACAAACATGAAACTCTCTGCAACATTTGAAATTATCCCATGGAAGCCCTAATTTATTTAACAGACCTAGAAAAAGGTATGATAAACAACCAAATCTGAGGGACATGCCATAAAGAACAAATTGGAAAGATGGCAAGCCAATCCCTAAAATTCAAGAAAACCAAAAGAAAAAGGAGACCCATGATCCTCTGAAGAGAAACACAAATAATGTGGAGAATAACCCTTGGCGTGTTTCTTGTAACATGCCTCATTCTTCTTACCAGTGTGTTGTATCCCAAGCTCTAGCTGATCAAAGGGACAAGGGTAATGAACAGATAGGTTAAGGATCAAAAGGTCCTGATGTCAATATGTTTACTATAAGAAGATCTTATCCATGGTATTCAGAAGGAAATGAAGCCCTTTAAGATGTAAATAATAGGGGAGGACATTATCTAGAATGCCAACCACAAGTTTTTTCTGATTTAAATAATAAGGCTGGTACTATATCACAAAGAACTATACATTCAGTGGGTGATGATAAGGAGCATCCCCATTTTAGATTACCAAATCATGGGGAAAAGAGATCCTTGACTATAGCAACAATAAATCAGGCCAGAGGTGCCTATAACTTGAGAAATAGGAGAGTGGAGCCTGAACAAGGAAAACATGCTTCTACATTCTACATTCAAAAAATAAAGCTGCAAAACAAGCAGAACCCTCTTCTGCCAAAAAGGAGTAGGAGGAAGTAAAAGTAGAGGAACAAATAGTTGCTGATAAGGCCAAGAGGGGTAAAAAGTTAAATGATGTATCTTTTGAATTTCCTATGTTTGACATGAAGCATGCTCTTACTCAAATGAAAGTTTCAGTTCCACTGATGGAGATGTTGAAGATAAAAGAGAACAAAGAAGCTGCACTTTACACTTTTAAAAGGGATAGAAGATGTCCCCGTTTCAAGCAAGGAAGAATTATCCTTGACCTTAATAAATGAGGAAATAAATGTTCCAGCTATGAATGAGAAAGAAAAACAAGTGAGAACCCAGGAGATAAGTAGGGAGATCTCTAATATCTGGATTGGGAATGTAATTATTCAAGAACCCCTGTTGGTTGATCCATTTATGTTACTTTGATGATAAAAAATTTATTGGTCAAAAATTGTATGATACTATGGTGTTGCTACTACTATGATGCCATATCATGTTTTGAAGGAGCTAGTTCTTCGATTCAACACTTATGTTGGGAGATTTTATGCAATGGAAATAGAGAGGTTCATGTGGTAGGGACATTAAAAGATATTGAAGTAAAATTTTACTGAAAAGTAGTAAGTTGTAAAAGGTACACCTGCCTAAGTCTATGGAGCTCAAATAAGGAGGATTAAATCCTCATCAATTATACTTTTCCTTTTTTGAATCAATTCTTGAGAATCATAGAGTCAAGCATTGATGATTAATAAGGGTTCTACAAGAAAAAGCTCTCAAAAGTTGGGCAAAATGACAAAGTCTAGTTTTAAGAGAAAAACCTATACTTCTGATAATATTTTGGAATTGGTTCATACTGGAATTGGTTCATGTCTAATTTATACTCAAGAAAAATCTAAAGGTAATTTATTTTATCTTGATACTTCTATGAAGAGTTGCCTATTTTCTAAAGTTAAGGATGTTTGGTTATGGCATAAAAGGCTTTGTCATGTTAATTTTGACAACTTGATCACGTAAAATGAATATATTTAGAGGACTATCGAGATTAGAGAAACCTAAAAATGCTATGTGTAGAGTGAAGTCATTATATTTTTCCATTATTATATGTAAGGAAAAACATGATAAACACCATCGGTTTATACTACATCGACAGTCAGGGCACAACACTACCTGACGCCAAGGTTACTGATATTGCTAAATACAAATCATCCTAACGCAACACTATTTAGTGTTACCCAATGGTAGAAAAGACAAAGGAACCCGACGAGTAACCAATAGTGCAACCCAATGAAACAGTCAAGAGTGGAACCTGACGATTAGTTCAAAGAGGGAGCACCGATAGACTTTCAGTTCACACCAACAATCAGATACCGAGAGTTAGTTACATCCCGCAAAAAGTGGATATGACTTTCCACATCAAATAAATCACTGAATTTTTATATTCAGCTTCTTGATTTGTTTTAAATCCATTACATGAGGGAAAATCAATGTAATTATTATTGTTTTTATCAATTTAACTAATTTAAAACATGCAAACTAAAGGATCAAGGTCAAGTTATATACCCTGGATATAGAGTTAACATTGTAATGCTGATTCTAAAATAGGTCAAAGAACTTGTATAAATAGATGCTCAATCAATTATGAACATGTTATTTGATGATGATTGTATCCATTGAGAACATCTAAGGATCAGACAAGAGAATACATGTAGTAGCACAGACAAAGATCAAATCAATTTTCAAGAACAAGAACAAAGGCTACCGACAAGCAAGAAAAGGTATTAATCAATCACTATAGGTGATATTCATATACTGTAAGCTTTAATGGATCTATAATAAAAAATTATAGATTGCATATAGTCAGGTCATACATATTGTACACATTCTAAAAAGTGGGGTACACTTAAGAAATCATTTCAAGGAAGGTGGATTTAACAATCCTATTGTAAATCTCTTAACCGAGTGCACACTACATCAGTGTTGCTAAAGCTCTTAATAGAGTAGATCCTAATAGGTCTCCACATTAATACTCCTAATAGGGTAGATCATCATAAGTGATCAAATTGTAAGCCTTAACTGATTCCCTTCCATTCTACAGATAGTGAAGTTTTGTGGGTGCCATCCCCACCGTAGTTTTTACTTCCTAACAAGAGTTTTCTGTGATATCATATCTTGTGTTGTGTCTATTAATTTCATGAATGTTTCTATGAATGTTGCATACAATTAAGTTTATGAATTAATACTATATGCATAAGAAAGAACATCAGATTTGGTCAGTAATACAATAAAGATTGATTGCTAATGAAGAAAGGTGAAAAGTGTTAAAAGTTTTAGAGGTACTGATTCACCCCTCCCCTCTCAATACTACTTCCCATTAATCCCAACAATTGGTATCAGAGCTGAGTCTCTTCTTGGAAATCTTAAAGGCTTAAGAGATTGATCATACAATGGAGAAGTACAAACTTGATAAAAATATTGAGAATAAAAAGCTTGAAATTCAGATGTTCTATGAACAGTATAAAGAAGCTAGAATCAACATGAGATAGCCGCTAGATGATAGAAAGAATATGGAATCTTGTTGTAATGAGACAAATTATCATGAGGAAGAGATTCTAGAATTCTTTGAGTCTTCAGGATCAAATACAAGAAAAGCATCAAATACATCAGAAGAGAGCATCACAAGCCTAACTGAAATAAATCTACATCTGGCTGGACAAGTCAAATCTCTACATATTGGTCAAGTGACACAAATGGTAAGGATGATTGATGTCATGAACAATGAAAGGCAAGATGAACAAGAAAGAACACTAGCTATTGATGATAGAAGAAAGATCACAGAAAAGCTACAAGAAAAGGAGTCTGATATACAAAGACTTACAGAGCATCACCATGAGGTTACAAATCAAATTATTCTTATGAGTCAAGAAGAAAAAAATAATGAATATGGAACTCATTGAAAGAATACATATTATCGGTGAACTAAGAGAAGAGAATGAAAAAATAAAGCATGAGGTTAGAATTCAACAACAACATAATGACATGATTAAGAGAGTTGAAGAAAGTACAAAAATGATGGATGAATTCTTTAATGCACAAAGAAGACCCAACACCAACACTAGACTAGGGTACACCGAGCATGGAGAGTCATCAAATGAAAATGATCCAAAAGATGCCTACATCAATCCTAGACCAAGGAAGCTAACATGAAATCACTGTGGAAAGCAAAGCCACACCTCAAATGTTTGCAGGAGAAAAGAAAAAGGTATTCCTCAATCCACATTTACATTCATAGGACATTGTTATAATTGTAGGAAGAAAGGACATAAAGCATATGAATGTATTGTCCCACCTGCAAAATGCATGGGCACACATCTCATGAATGCAGGAAGAAGAAAATTGAAGCATGGAAACCCAAAAATGAAGAAAATACATATAAACCAAGTAGAGTCGGTAATACATATATTTGGGATTACAGTACATGGATAAACTACACAACATGTGGTAGATATGGTCACATTGCTGCAAACAACATGAGAACATGGACCAAAAGGTCTAGAGGCTGGACCAACCCTGGAATGACATGTTTGCACTATCATAAGGTTGGACATCTAAAGAAGGACTGCAGAGACCGAATAAAAGAAACCACCACTTTTGCAAATGGTAACACCATTGAAGACATCAAGAAAACGAGAAAGAAAATGTGGAGGAAAGCTTCAAACATTGAGGAAGCTGGACCAAGAAAGGAAGTAGGTGACACCTCATCCCATGGATCTGGTGACATCACCACCCCCGCCTAAAAGATGAACAAGTATGGAACTGCACTACACCAAGTTATATTTTGCATCAATTCCATTATACAAATTGATAGATAGTCAGAATCTGCATGAATAAAGATGCATATTATGTTACTTGTTACAATTATGAGAAAAAAACCCCATCGGTAAACACATACCAAAAATCATCGATGAACATAAAAAGATGAGCTGTCTACACTTACCAAGAATCATCGGTCAACACATAAAAAGGCTAAGTCACTAATGTAAACCGACACTTGTTGGTAAGGAAGCAAAGTGACAATGTTGTCTTGACACTACACCAAAATCCGTCAGTGAAAGTAACAATCTTAACAACTATCTCGAGCCTCCTGTCAACACCAAGAATGTTATTTGAGAGTTTACCTGACAAACTCCGTCTTCATGACTCGATGAGTTGTTGAGCATTTATGACAGACTTAGGGAAAAAGTCTATAAATACTCGACAGAAGCACTTCATTCTTCACACGTGAATTGAGCAAATAGAGTAGAGCAAAAATAGAGAAAAAAGAGATCAGTTAGCAAAGCATCCTCGACTCAATCCAATGCACTCCAAACAGATCACTCACTAGTTACACATATTAAAGTAAGTACCAAGCGTACCAAATAACTATGTTATTATTTTTGAAAAAGCCCTAAATTTGAAACACAATGGTAACGACTTAGCGAATAGCCAAATTGAAGAGTGAAAAGAAGAATTTTGTTAAGCTAATTAAGAATAGAACTTGTGTGGAACCAAAATACAAGATATGCCTAGAGATTGCATTGCAACCCAATGATCCTGGCATATTCTCAAAAATTCCACCTAGGGTTTTGTTGATAGAAGATGTTAGATCATATATCCACTACAAGATCACTGATATTGGTGATCTAGAGATAGATAAAGCTTATAAGAAGCTATGTGATGATCAAGGGAACCTAAAGGAAGAACACAAGCACTTGCAAGTAAAAGGGATAACAAATGCCCTATATTTCTTGAGGGTTTTCAAAACTGACTGGATTAGGTTGGTACTAATAAGAATGCATGATCAGAAGCTATGGTTGAATGAACCCAAATATATTACAAAGGATGTATTACATGCTATAATAGGTTACCCTATAACCAACAAACCAAAATCTCACAAGCATCCCTCTCGACCAGAAGTTGAAAAACTCACCAATGTTGTATGGGATAACAGAGGACTTAAGGTGAACACCATCACCAATGAGGATTTGAGGTTCGGTGCATGTGTCATAGGGCACAAGATCTTTCAAGATAGTAGGTTAAACAATATAGCATCAACAACAATAAGCACAAATGACAAGATTGTCACAAAGGGAATACAAATGGATCTATGTGAGATCCTACTGAAGAAACTTGATGAAAATATGACAACAATCAGGTTTGCCAAGACAAACACATGTAAGTTTGGCTCACTTATAATGTGTATATTCTTTTATTTTCAAGAATGCTTTCCTTCAATTGGAAAAGTGAAGTGGGACACCACCAAGCCAGTCACATTGCAAATAAGTGACCTTATCAAGTCACTAGGTGACAACTTTGATTCAGTGATGACTGAATACTTCCTTGATTTCAAGGAAAAGATGACAGAGAGAGTAAGGATCCCTGAACAATTAATTTAAAAGCATAGGGATGAGATATGATTTATGGTGGATTCAGATTTTACTCACATTAAACTAGTTGTACCAAGAATAGCCTGGTTACCACCTCTTGACTATGAGATAAACATAGATCAAGCAACAAATGCAATTGATGCACTGTTGAATGAACCAATTGACAATAAGAAACCCAAATTTGGAACATATGAAGAGGCAAAGTCTAAAATAAAATCAGGCCTAGTCATAAAGAAGACTATCAACAAGAAAAACAAGATGGTAAAGAATCTTGAGAAGTTGCTGTCGGTAAATGAGGAGGAGAAAGAACAAACACAGGACACTGATGAACATGATTCCATCGGTGAAGAGGAAGATAACAAAGAAGTAGATTGTGAAGAAGCAAAGTCTGATGTGCCTCCACCTCCAACCAAGAAACCAAGGACTACAACAACTCAGAGAACAAGGAGCCAAACTGCAAAGAAAGACACTACACCTCTTAAGAAAGGTCAAGTGAGGACCTATAAGAGGAAGCAACAAACATAGAAGAAAACACCTACCAAAAGGAGGAGAAGACTCATCAGAACCAAAGATGACATTGAAGACTCAAAATAGGATGAGCCTGAAGTAGAAAAGAAAATCTTAACCCCTAGAACAATTGATGAGACTACTGATTCAATTGCTGCAATAGGTACCATGACTAATAGGAAAATCAGACAATGGGTAAAACTAGAGCCCAAGGACAAAAATAAAATAGAAGATGCAATAATCAGGGCTATGGTCAAGTTCAAATATGTACTAGTTGAGTTTTCTAACAAAATACCCAAACCACCAAGTGACATCATTTCAACATGATGGTCTTATGCTTTGAACTTCGAAAAGGAAGCAAGGGAGAGGATACTTGTAACACTCATGCCTCCCGAATCCAAAATGGAAGAGATAAAAGAAATGATGAAAAAACATTCCAATAAATTTGTGGTAAAGATAAGATCCTACAAGGTGTTACAGGGGAAGTTCTTAGATCTTGACAACATGATAGATGCTAAATGGAGAGAAACTATTAATCTATCTACAGAATCAACAAGTTGTGAGAATCTATTACTTCTTACGGAGACACCTCACATGGAGGATCATAAAGAAAAAGCAAGTCCATAGCACATTTCTTTGAATAATGTGGAGAATACTAATCCCATTGACTTAGATAAAGTCATAGATGATCTTGACATTCAAGATATTACTCACTATGATTCTGATAAGGATCCAAAGAAGGATGATGATGTAATATTCATATCTCTTAAGGATCAAGAAAAGAAACAAGCATTGGATACAAAAGGAAATAAGGACATGGATGTTGCTTATGAGACATGGATAGCTACTTTAGTCATTGACATAACAGGACTGGACACTGCAGAACACATTCAAAAGGATGAAGATGTCACTATTCAACAAGCTCAAATTGATGAACAAGACACAACTATAGATGCCGCACAGGTGGGCACACAGAAAAATATGATAGTATTGATGAAGGACATCAATCTGATAGAAGGAAATGAAGAATCTACTATAGATACAAGCATATCCATAGACAAGGGTGATGCAGAAACAAAGGATAGAACAAATGAATTCAAAGATACAACTGCAGAACAAGCTACTACCGATGATCAGCAAGACAAGTCTACTGATCAAAATCAAGAAGGAGAAAAACAAGGAGAGGAAAAGAAGTAGGAGAAGAGTGAAGAAGAAAAGATAGATGATTGTCAAAAGAACACAAAATAGATATCTGTTGATACAGCCAAGGTTGATGAAGAGACGTCTTCACCTAACTGACAAGAGAACCCCAAGTAGAAGGCACAAGAAGTTTCATCTACAAATCCTTCACTGAGTGCCTCAAAGAAAACAAATGAACTAGTAATGGTAGTGTATGTGGTAAATTTTTCCTTGTTAGCTCACCATACACTTCAACATAGTCCTTCTTCACCAGATACACACAAGACTAAATATGAGATTATTCATCCTGCCTGCCTGCATGATTCGACCTATTACCTTCTATCCATACAGGGTTTTCAAAATAGCTCTCAGAAAAAGAGTCTCACAACCATAGACCAATCTAGGAATGAAGGATTTTTATCCATGAATGCAATGCAATGCAAATTTATTCTAAGAATTGAAAGATTCAAGCTTAGTCTAAGACATTATTTCAATATAATTAATCTAGAAATTGAAACTAATCTATTGCAAAATGAGATTATTCTATATGAGATTATCAACTAAGAATGTGGCAATAATTCAATATTCTAACAATGCATGAAAGTAAGTGGAGTTTTGAATGAGGAATGAGAGTTCTTTTATAGACTCAGAGATGATCAGAATAGAAACTTTCCTCTTTGAAATAAAAAAGATAGAAAAGCCAGTTGAAATTAGAAAGCTTTATTTAAAAGAAAACAATAAATTGTTTTCCCTTTGCTTTAACTGTTTTCTTTATTTGATTTTAACTATTTTATTTGATTTTAATTGTTTCATTTGATTTTAATTGTTTTCTTTCTCTTTAAAGCATAATTAATTCAAAGATTCTATTTCTGAACAGAAGAAAGATTTTTGAGAGAATATCCAATTACTTAAATAAATATGACCTCATAAATAGGGTTTTCTCAATTATCTGAATATTTAAATTCAATTATTGAAATGAGGATATTTATTTAATAATTAAATATAATTTAATTCCATTCTATGTGTTCTAGCTAAAAGGGGTGAATTTAATTTAATTAAAGTGCTAGGACTATCTCTGAGTCTATAAAAGAACTCTCATTCCTCATTCAAAACCCAATTAATTAAATTAATTTGATCATAAGGTTTGTTTAGCCAATAGATATTTAGGAATTAAATATAATATATGATTAATGCAGATTTAGGATTTTCTGCATTTGACACTTAGGTCGAGTAGAGTCAGTCAAAATTCAAAATTGCCTAGTACAATAGGACTTTGATGATTCAGAAGAATGACAAATGCAAAAAAATTGGTTAGGGTTGCAAGATGCCAATTTTGGGGTGTTACATTTTGTTCCTCTTTGAATTGATGTGCAAGTAGCACATCGGTTCAAAAAATAGTCTGATGCCTGAAGAACAGAAGAATAGATTTCAAAGATTGATGATGCAAAGATTTTAGAGCCATCTCCAGGACAGAGCTTGACTCTCCAAAGTCTAGGTTAGATTTCCAAGACGCTGGTCAAGTAGAGTTTTTGAGAATCATCTCCAGAACAAAGCTTGATCCTCAGGGATCCGAGTTAGAATACCCTGATACCTAATAGATTGAGGTTTTGAGAATCATCTCTAGAATGAAGCTTGATCCTTAGGGATCTAGGTTAGAATGCCTTGATACCTAATAGATTTGATATCTTTAACAAGAGTGTCCTCAGAACGAGGCTCAACCTTAAGGAGTCAGGGTTAGAATGCCCCAATACCTGTCCAACAAGATAATCAATGGAGATTTTAGAACTATCTCCAAAATGAAGCTTAGTTCCCCAATATCTAGGTTAGATTGCCAAGACACTGGTTAGATTGACATCTTTCACAAGGCTATACCTAGAATGAGGTTTAACCTTCAGGAGTTAGGGTTAGATTGCCCCAATACCTGTCTCAAAAGATAGTAAATAGAGGTTTTTAGGACTATCTCCAGAACGGAGCTTAGTCCTCCAATATCTAGATTAGATTTCCCAGACATTGGTCAGATTGAGTTTTTGAGAATCATTTCTAGAACGGAGCTTGATCCTCAGGAGTTAGGGTTGGATTGCCCCAATTCCCAATAGATGAGTTTTTTAGAATCATCTCCAGAATGAAGCTTGATCCTCAAGAATCTGAGTTAGATTGCTCAGATAAATAATGGACGACAAAATGTAAGGAACAAAGATGCCCTTATTGATTATGGAGTATCCAGTTTTGACTATGAAGTACAAAAAACTAAACATGCCCAGAGTGATGAGATTCCCCTAGCAATGAGGACTTTTGAAAATCAGATCAGATTGATTGGAATTGATTCAATGATGTAATCATCCTGCCCCCTTGGGAGCGAAATAGAAAGATGACATGTCATAATGATGATGGAGAGCAAAAAATCACAGATAGATGGTGAATCGGAGATGAAGAAGAACTCAGAATAGATTGTGGAAGAAATTGGGAGATTCAGAATCAATTTTGAGCGATTTTGAGTGCTGGTTGACCAAGTTTGACTAGGGTTGACCAAAGTTGACTTTTGAGAAAAAAGTCAAAGATTTGAGAAAATGATGATAAGATAAGATTTTGATAAGAAAGCGACGTCAAAAAGTTGACTGCACAAGTGTCTGATCACGTTGGTCCCAAAAATTTTAAAATGCGATTTTGAGCTGTATAGAAGTGTCACATTTTGATTTCAATCCCGAAAATAGATTGAGCATATAGCGGAAGATATAGAGTGAGGATCGAAAACTTGTGTAGTAGTGGTGAAACTAGGATGCTGAAGAAGAACTCCCCAATGTATGAACCTAGGAGAATGCAATGAAGAGAACTCTGAATCGCTGCCACAATGCAAGTCTAGAATGAAAATGCAATCCTATGCTAGATGCAATATGAAAGTGCAATTCTAGGACATGGTTGTGAGACCCATCATAAAATCATCATCACTAAGCATTTTTTGGAACATCAAAGTCGATACAACCCTTACTGGTGCCATAATGCAACCATAAGGATATGAATATGACTTTCATCGGAACAAATGTAGGAAATGAACGTAAGCACCAGGGCATAGAAGCCAAGATGACCTAAACATTGTTTCCAATTAATGTTACAAGAGTACACCAGTATCGAGGCATTCAAACCCAAGATAACCATGAGTGTAATCATGTGTAAACAAACATAGCAATAATAAACAAGGAGATAGTACCGACCTCACCATGACGTACAAATAAACAAGATCGAGGGATGTGAGGCTGTTCCACCTTAGTGCGGGAGCTCTTATCAAATACACCTTGTTTATTTGACATTTCTGGATCATCGGGACTATACCAACAAGCATTAGACAAAGAAAATATCAATGAAATTCATGAGAACAGACAACATACAAAGAAATAGTCAATCATAGCTCAGCCAGTTTCAAAGTTTTCAAAAATGTATGTGTATGAGGTGTTGAAAAACACTGTTGTTCTTGTGAGTGCATTGTGTTTGATTTTCATCGATAGATGTTTACATTTGAGATATCTGATGTGTGTTAAAAAACACATATGTGTCCAAAGATAGTGTTGAAAAACACTGTTGATGGTGGTGTTGAAAAACACCAGCATGTGTCAGTAGCGAGTTGTCCTTGAGAAGTGACAAGATTACTGACTCAGGTGTAAACCAAATATGTGATCAAATGGGGGACCCGTACCCCCAAGTAACGATGACTGCCTTGACGTATGTTGTGAGGAAAAACTAGATTTGATTTCCCCCAAGTGTATGGCACTAAATCAATGTCAAATCAATAGGGTTCACAAAGGAACCAGAGTGTCACAAAAGTGACTAAAAGATATGTACAAACTAAAGCAAAGAAATGTCAAGACCGAGTATCGATAGATAGAGTGTTTGGGTACAACTCCAACTGTAACGGATGTGAGAAATCTCAATAGTACAATGACAGTAGACAGATGTAGTGAGAACCACTGGTGACTGACGTGCAAGAGCTTGAGTGAAGAGATCGTAATACTAGCTAAACATCAGTAGGCAGATGCAGTGAGAACCGCTAGTGACTAATGTTAGGGAGATTCTCAAGGAAAGAGAACTCAATATAAGCTAAGTGACAGTAGGTAGACACAATGAGAACCACTGGTGACTAACACAAAGTAGATCCCAAAAGGTAATAAGACAATGCCTCCAAGACCAGGAGGGTTTCCCTAAGAATATGACCAGTTTCAATCCATGTAAGTTGGTGTCTTGATGGGTAACTGAAAGCATGTAGAAAGAAAATGCAAGTAGGAAAGAAAATGCATAAAGCCAAGTGGTGCTGTGATAGATATAGCATTGTGGAACAAGAGGTGCCTGTTTACCAGGTTTTCACTTTCTTGGCATAAATTCATTTTTTTCTACCATGACGCCTGTTTGCCAGGTTTTCATCAAAACACCTTTTTTCTTTTCTTTTTTTTTTTTTTTTGTATTTTTCAATTTTTCAATTTTTTTATATTTTTTGGAATATATGATTTTTTTGAGATATAGAAAAGCGCCTATTGCTAGGTTTTCACTAAGATGATCATTTTTTTAGGAATTTTTCAGATTTTTAGAATTTTTTCAGGACTTTATACATGAGCACACTGAAGATGTCTCAGCTGTAGAACCGCTTCAGATGAAGAGCGTTGATGGTCTCTTTGAGTTGTTCTCCTTCAGTAGTAGAAAGTTGATAGGTACTAGACCCAAACATTGCAGTGACAATATATGAACCAAGCCAATTTGGTTCAAACTTCCCTTTCTAGATCCAATGTTGTTGATTCTTAGGGTTCTCCCTTAGAACAAGGTCACCCGCTTGGAAATCCCTTGGTCTGACCTTCTTGTTATAGCTCTTGGACATCCTTTTCTAGCATGCTCTAAGGTGATTGAATGCCACTTGTCAACGTTCATCAAGTAGTTCTAGCTCTTGTAGCTGAGATATTCTATTATCTTCATCAGTAATGAGGCCTTTCAGAGAGACTCACAAAGAAGGAATCTCAACCTCAATTGGTAACACAACATCTGCTCCATAAACCAAAGCATAGGGTGTAGCCCCTGTTGGTGTTCTTATGCTTGTCTTGTATGCCCAGAGAGCTGGATTGATCTGGAGATGCCAATCTCGTCTGGATTTGTGCACTGTGCGATGCAAGATTTTAAGGATTGTCTTGTTGGATGCTTTTGCCTGTCCATTACCCTAAGGATAATAGATGGAAGACCAATGCTGAGTAATTTTAAACTTAGAGCATAGCTCTGTCAAATCCTTGTTTTTGAATTGCCCCCCATTATCAGTGATTATTGCTGAGGGTACACCATGCCTGTAGATGAGGTAGTTGTGAATGAACATAGCTATTGATTGCCGTTGGCAACGGTGAGAGCAACTGCCTCCACCCACTTGGTAAAATAATTTGTAGCTGTGATTATGAACTTGTGTCCATTTGAGGACAAGGGGTAAATCTTACCCACCAAGTCAAAGGCCCATTATTGAAATGCCCAGAAAGTAATGAAGGGAATAAGCTCCTTGGCTGGAGCATGAATCAAATTACCATGTAGTTGACATTGTTTGCAAGACTTAGCAAACTATGTAGCTTCCTTTTCCATATCTGGCCAATAGTAACCAGCTCTAATAAGTTTACGGGCCAATGTCAGGCCATTATAAAGAGACCCACAGATGCCTTCATGCACCTCTACTAACACATGTTTGGACTCATCAGGTTCTAAACACCTAAGGAGGGTACAGTCTAGACCACACCTATACAAGTCATTAGATATGATGAAAAACCATGAAGCACTATGGATTAAGTGACGTTTCTCATTCCGGGTGTAAGTGTCCAGAACAATCTGGTCACAAAGGTAGGAAAATATATGATGATAGTGAGATGAGTCATGTCCAATGATAGAACAGATCATCTGGGAATCAGGGGAGTCATAGGCTGGGTAGTGTAATGTCTCCACTAGGAATTCATGTTGAAAATCATTTTCTAGCATCAGTAGCATGGAGGCAAGGGTAGCCATGGCATCTGCTGCTTTATTATGTGCCCTTGGAATTTGTTGAAATGTGATGTGAGTAAAATAATTTTTGAGGTCATCAACCAACTATTTATAAGGCACCAACTTGTCGTCCTTTGTCTGATAGATATCATTTACTTGATTGATGACTAACTATGAATCTCCAAGGACATTGAGTTCGTCTACTCGCCACTCAAGGGTGATCTTCATACCATTGATTAAGGCTTCGTACTCAGCAATGTTGTTTGTACAAGGAAATAACATCTTATATGCTTTTGGTAAAGAGTACCTTTGAGGTGTAATGAACAGTATCCCAACACCTGACCCCTGTTGGGTAAATGAACCATCAAAAAACATATTCCATGATCGATGTGTGAGAAGTAATATGGACTCATCTGGGAATTCAATGTGCAATGGTTGATGATCTACAAGAGGTGCTTCTGCCAATTGATCTACAATTGCCTATCCCTTAATGGCTTTTCTTTCCACATATTCAATATCAAATTCACTGAGAAGCATGACCCATTTAGCTAGTCTACCTGTGAGGGTAGCTTTACTAAGCAAATATTTCAGAGGGTCAATTTTAGCAATTAGACATGTAGTATGAGCCAACATATAGTGCCACATTTTTTGTGAAGCAAATACCACTGCTAGGCAAGCCTTCTCTATAGAAGAATATTTTTTTTCATATGAGACCAGAGTTTGACTAATGTAATAGATATCCCTTTCTTTGTTGTGCTGATCTTCTTGAGCCAATAGGATACCCAATGATGTTTCCATAGCAGAGATGTAAAGTATAAGTGGCTTCCCATGAATATGAGGCATCAAGATTGGAAGGTTCGCAAGATACTGTTTGATTTGTGTGAACCCTTCATCACATTCTTTGTTCCATTGATAAGACACACCCTTGTGCAAAGTATTGGTGAATGGTTGTGACTTGTCCGCCAGTTGTGAGATAAAATGCCGGATAGACTGTAGTCGGCCTTGTAGTCCTCTCATTTGTCTAATATTCTTCGGTGGTGGCATTTCCATGATAGCTTGTACTTTTGTAGGATCCAATTTGATGCCTTTGGCAGAGGTGATATAGCCAAGCAATTTTCCAGATGTTACGCCAAATGCACATTTCTTAGGATTGAGCATCAGACTGAACTGTTCCATATGATCTAGTATAGGACCTAGATCTGCAAGATGCTTCTTTTGATGCATGCTCTTAGCTAAAGTGTCATCCACATAATATTTCATTGTTTTATGCATCATGTCATGAAATATAGTAGTAAGAGCTCTCTAATATGTAGCACCAGCATTTATGAGTCCAAAGGGCATGACATTCCAATAGAAGGTTCCCTAGGCACATGTGAAAGCAGTTTTCTCTTGGTCCTCTGGCACAATTTTTATCTAGTTGTAGCCAGAGAAACCATCCATTAGTGAGTACATTTCATACCTTGCTGTCATATCTACAATCATATCAATATTAGGCAATGGAAAATTGTCCTTAGGACATGCCAAATTCGAGTCTCTGAAGTCTGTGCAGACTCGTATAGATTTATCATGTTTTGATACTGAAACAATATTAGAGATCCATTCTGCATAATCAATTACTTTGATAAATATTTCCTTAAGAAGTTTCTCTAATTCATCTTTGACAAGTAGAGCTACATGTGGATGCATTTTTTGAAGCTTCTTCTTGACAGGCTTGACACCTGGTGCAATGGACAAATGATGCATGATTAGATTAGGGTCTAATCCCAGGATGTCTGAATATTTCCATGCAAAGTTTATCTTTTTGCTTCTGAAGAATGTAGTGAATTCCTCTTTTTCTGCCTTTGATAGTGATTTTGCCAAGTGAATGATCTAAGGTTCTGCCTCTGTACCCAAGTTGATGGGTTGAGTTGGTTCAATAAGAAAAAATGATCATTCCTGAAAATGACTCGAAAGCGCATCAAGTATCTCATCCTCGGGCACCTCGGAGAGGTTTTCACCATTGGATACATCTTTTATTTTGACTATTTTAGGCTCTGATACTGCCATAATGTGGTTTTCACCATCAGAGTGCCTATTTTTTATTCTTTTGATTTTGTGACTAAGATACTTGATGTTAGGCTCAGTCATGTTGACACTTTCTTCGCTAGTGGAGGACGTTACAGGTTCAACAGTGTGTAGGTAATAGGCAAGAGTGTAATTGTTATGGAATGTAAGGACTTTATTAGATGAGGAGGTAGAGTTCTAGTCTAAAAGCTTAGGATGGCGAATTCAAAGAGAAGTGATGGGTTCAAGTGCGTTCATGGTATAATCATCAAAAGCATGGACAAGCAAGTCAAGACCTAAAGTGATCTCATCCAGAGGTATAGTCAAATTCTTTTGATTCCTAGCGATCGTAGTAGATGACATGTTAACATCTATGGAGTCAGACTCATGTGACCGTACACTAGAACCTTCACCTACTTTGAGAAGGTTTTCATATGCATTAGCTATATCTATATCTCTGTCAGAGGTGGCATATGACAAGCTATCGAACTCATATTCATGAGAGTCTGTTTCATCATTAGGTGTAATGTCAAGAATGTGAGTGAAATCAACCCTTTGTCCCTAGTTGGGATGAGTTCTACCTAGAATCTCTGCTATGGTCAGATGAGAAATTTTTGACCTAGGTACCTCATTAGTGTTTGTAGCATCAACTACCTCTTGTGTAGTGAGAAGTGACTGGGATTCTTGTTCAAACTATTCTTGAAAGTGTGGTGGTATGTATAAATCACCCTGATGACCTGGATTTAGAGTATATATTTCTTTCCACTCCTCATAAGTTAATGGAGCAAAGGATGTGGTGTCATCAGAATCACTATCAGTGTATACTATACTGACCAACAGTATAAAGTCATCTAGCTCAGCAAAGAATGCCGCCAGGTTTGGAGGAATAGGATAAGGAAAAGTATCCTCATCAGAACTATCTTCAGATTCTGCAGTTTGAGATGTTTCTTCAGGTGTTGGTTGTTTATCTTCTCGAGGTACAAACTTGTTTATCCCCAGTTGAAATGTGAGTTTCTGGAAGCCTATACCTATAGAGTTGCATGTTCTGCAACCAATAGCTTCAAGTAGTGCAATCAAGCCCTTATATTCACAGCTATGGGACCATTTCCTTTATAGCCAAAATGTTGCATAATAGATAGACCTTTTCCATATTACTCAGGTTTTATGTCATAAGGGGGAGTATTTTTTTTAGAATTGTCTTCTCCTTTATAGATCCAAGCTTTGATAGCTCTATTTTTAGCTTCTTCTTCTAATGGTACTGTGGCTTGTATAAAGGTACCACCATACTTTGTTGGAGGAGGAACCGTAGAAGGTTTAGTGCTCTCAGAAGGTCTCCCAAAAGAACGTGGAGACAAAGGAAAAGATGTAATAGATAGCACAGGTTGAATCTAATATCCTCCCATATCAGTTTCTTTGAGTGTCAAGCGCTTTTCCATTTATTTTAATTTAGTCTCAAGGAGTTCAATAGATTCTTTGTTGGTAGGCACAAAGATATCAACACATTTTGTGAGGGCATTGCAATCATAGTAGTGTGTATTAGTGGGTATAGTCATTTCAGATCCTTGGAATGGGAACTTAATGCACTGATGGTAGGTGGAAGGGACAGCCTGCATTTCATGGATCCATATCCTTCCTAACAGAATATTGTATGCCAAAGGGATGTCAAGCACTTGACAAATAACATCTCGTTCAATAGGGCCAACTTTGATTAGCAACACAACTAGCCCCTTAGATTTATTTTCTTCCTCATCATAGGCCTTAATAGTAATCTTTTTGTGAGCATCAATGTAATCTTCACCATAGCCTAACTTAGAAAGGAAACTAGCAGAGAAAATATTGAGGCCAACACCATTATCTATGAGAACATGGTGAACACGCTTTGGACCAATCATGACTTCAATGTGCAGAGGGTTATTATGCGGGTGAATCAAAGAATGATCATCTTTCTCAGAAAAAGATAAGTAATGGGAGGAGGTCAAGTGGCCTACCATGGATTGAAACTGGTCAAGATCAAGATCTTTTGGGACATTTGCCGTAGTGAGGGCTTTGTCTAGGATTTCCCTGTGAGCAGGGGAGATCTTTAACAACTCAAAAATAGTTATCTAAGAATTAGTACATTGCAATTGATCGAGAATGCTATAATTGGCAGCATTAGATGAGGAACCCACTTTTGGATTCTTATTGGAAGAGTCAACCTTAGCTTTGTCTGAAGGTTGAGTTGATGTAGATATAGAAGGCTCAAGGCCTTTTAGGATGATCTTAGCACAAGATTGAGTAACAACATTAGCACTGACTTGAGACTATTCTTGTTTAGAAGACTAAGGCGTAGACCCTCACAAAATGAAAGGTGTTTTGGACATGGAAGTATCTTCCCTTCCCTTGAGAATGATGACATTATAATATTCAGTATCAACAGGTTCAACCATATTAATGACATTGTCGTTATTGGTGTACGTATAGTTGACCTTAGTATTAGTATTTTTGCCTTTAGATGATTCACCTTTTACATGAGGAGGAAATGGATCTTTGAAAGCTTGGTGATCAGAATTCTTGTTGTGACCTCCCACAACAATAACATCACTATCGATGAGATCCTAGATTTTATGCCACAATTTAAGACAAGTAGCCATTTTATGACCTTTGTTTTGGTGAAAATCACAATAAGTAGATTCATTCCACCAAGAGGGTCTTGGTTGCGGATCATACGGTCATGAGTTATCCAGTGGAGTGAGTAAATGGTTGTCCAAGAGAGTCTTGTAATGTTAAAAATGAAAAGAAATATGTAAAAATGAACAATACCAGGAAAGAATCTAAGCGAGTGAATGCATAAAAAAAATATTACCATAAACAAGGAGAGAGAAAGCTCCAAGATTCAACACAAGGAGGCAAGATATTTGAAAGGGGAAAGCAAAGAAAACCCCTTGTGACATTATGAATGAGGCATGAAAAGCCTAAGAAGAGGAGAGAGAGAGAGAGCGAATTGCTCATAAAATAATTGAGAAGAGGAAGAAACCTCATTAGTCTTAGGGGAGAAGAAGAGACATCTCTTTAATAGAGATGTGAGAAAGGAGTTGCATGGTAACTCCCATATCTATGTATGCCACATTTCATAAAGTGTGTGTCACTTGTGTTATTTCCTCTTAAGGAGGAATCTAA
>MU228523.1:915528-925788 GCA_018584345.1 Thuja plicata | reverse complement strand
TTTTATGAAAGGCTTACAACGTGATTTTTATGACTCATCTGATGCATGGATCCAAACTTGTAATGGCTTTCTTTATCCTGCACTTGGTTCTATCAACTTACCTGTTGAACTTTGTGGTAAAGTTATAGATACTACTGTAATCACCTAAAAATGGTCACCTAAACCCTAGACCCCCAATCTCAACATTTAATCAAGAAACCATAATCTTGATTAAACCTAAGTCCTAAATCAAATAGGCAATTATCAAATTCAAACTGATCTGACCTAAACCCTAGGTCCTAATCGATCATCCTACTTGATTAATTAATTAATTCCTGAAATCACATTACATTGGTAAATAAACTTTATACTATTATTTAATTGATATTTTGACATATTAATTAAATAAAAAATTAAAAAATTGTCAATTAAATCAAAAAGGAATTAAATTAATTATAAAAACATAAATGTGCATCCAAAATCAATTAATATATTAAAAATGCATATGACATCATCAAATTCAGTTGACTGATTATCAAAATGGAAACAATCCAGTTCCACTCAGTTAATTGATTCTCCACTGATTATCAAAATGGAAACAATCTAGTTCCACTCAGTTAACTGATTCTCCACTAATTATCATTTTAGAAACATTTCAGTTAACTGTGGACTGATTTTGGAAGTTTCCAAAATAACTGATCAGTCAGTTCAGTCAACTGACTCTCTTGACCAACTAAATCACTTGCACATGGATTGTGCTTCTTCAATCAAATCTGAGCCACTCTTTTTGTTCGATCTCGACCGTCGATTCGAGAGAGATTTCTATAAAAGAGAAACTCTTTTCCATCACAAAGGATCCTAATTTTTTATTAAAGTTATTATATTGAATTTTTATTAGCATTCTTATCATTTTCTCATTTAGCTTTAATATTGTTGTTTGTTACTTTCAAGCAAATCAATCTAATCATAGAGCACACTTTGATTTGGTGTTGTTAAAATGTATATCTCACATTTCATTTAGTGCTTCTAAAACTGAATCATAACTAGCTTGGATTAACAACAAATTTATATTTGCATTTGCATTTAGTTTAATCAATCATATAGCTCTAAATCCTTCGTTTAGGTCTTCGGTGTAGTCACTGAGCTTGCAATGACCTGAGAGCAAGCTCATACTCCTGCCTTCTAGAAGGAAATAGGTTGACTCTTTTAGACATGTAGGATGAATAAATCCATATTCATTCTTGTATGCAGTTGAAGAATAATGACCATGTTAAAGTGTTCTGCTAAATCAGAGGCCCACATTTAGCTTCCCCTCCGCTACCACCAAACCCTCTACGCACCCTTCCTTCACCCACCTCCACTACCCTAGCACCTCCCTTCTACCAGTGCTACCCTTCCTCCCCACCCACTGCCACCTCCAAAAAAACACCACCGCTCAGCCCTCCAAACGGGCCGCTCAGCCACCACCTCTGCCTTTCTGAGGGAAGATAAAATTGACGGGCATTTAACCATTTTAAATAGGGTTTTTCACTTTCTATGATGGTCTGCAGACTGTCAAAATTTAATTCATGAAATTTTGACGTCACTAGACTTATAAATGTTTTGCTCTCACCATTGGAGTTTTTAATTTTACAGTCTATCTTTAGATCATCATAACTTGCTTGTTTTAACTCCTTTTTTCGAGCAATTTTTTTTTATTTTAGGTAGAATTCTATGAGGATCACAGTGGTGAAGTAAATTTTTGATTTTCCTCTTTGGATTGATCATAAATTACACTTTTTGATGACTATACCTGGCTAATCCTCATTTTTGCAGCTTCCAGAGCCTCGTACGGGCTCATACGATCACCTTTTTCAATGAATTTTTTTTTGAAACCACATGATTTTTTGTCTACTATCTAAATATGCACTCTATTTTCTGATTTGATGATTTTTATAATTTGGAATAATCTTTGGCTTAGTTGTTTGTGATCTTATCTTTTTCATACAGCCTAATAGTGGTTTGCAGAACGTTACTCAAGAAGAATAAAACTCAAAATACTCACGAATTAGTTTTGCAGGTTGCCTTTGATCGATAGAATGCAAATTAGTGTGCTTGCATCTTATTTTTGATTTCTTAAAATAGGAACCCACATGCAGGACTTATTAAAATGAACATTTGTTTGTTGTTTTAGGAATGACAATGATGTCAGGAAACTATGCTCTCTCCCTTTTGGGATGATCAAAAATCCAGAAACATTATTGTCATTCTCTCATTCTGCTTGAAGTGTCTTTTAGTTTTGTAAATCCTAGGAATTGCATGGACGTATCCTCTCCCCTTGCCTTCACGGATCTTGGGTGAAAGAGAAATCCATACAAGTCCTTTAGCATGGCTACCTCCAAAGTGCTTTAACAGAGCCAGTGAGAGTGGATTGCCCAACTGGTAACAGGCTAAAGCCAAGCCCTTTCAAACCGGTATACAAAAAAAATGCCATTGTGATTAATCTCACAATGGACAGGTGTGAATTCATTGTGGCAACCAAAATCTCCTCTAGTACCCTAGTGGTGTGTTAAAGTCCCTACATTGTTAAGGTGAAAGCCTTGCTTTGAAAGGATTGGGAGACCCCTTTAATTGGGAAAATGACTTGATCACAACCACCTAAACAGGTGCCCTTACTACAAATTGTGTTCTAGTATCCAAAATCCCTCTATCTATTGGCGCGAAAGGTTAGAGACCAACTAAGACATCCCACACTTTCATGGCTCTTAGTAGAGACAATGGTCCCTTGGGAAGTGATTACCCTTGGGATTCGAAGCTTGGTGTGCCTGAGAAGTGAGTGCACATGTAAGGAGGAGCCCGTGCCTCCAAGCTTCTAAGTTGTCCGCTATGAGTAGACGTGGCTGAACTTCGGTTCAAGTGGGAACTCAATAGATATTTCCTTGGCTATCCTAGGATTGTGGTGTGTCTATTATTTTATTTTTACAACAAACAATCTGCATGATGTGTCTTGCGTGAGTGTTCATTGAAACAACAACTACAACAATCAAACAATCCAAAAAACTATACACTTTAGATATTTGTCTATCTTGTCTCATTTGAAAATTCAACAATCCTATCGAAACTCTGTCAAAATTCTGTCGAATTGGTTTCAAAAACTTGTCAAAAATTTATCTTCCATCAGTCTATGCTACTAGGTTCAGTCTATTCTGAAATTTTCATTGTCATAACACTTCCGTTAGTTCACATTGCAACTACAATCTGTTGTTAGTCCAACCTATCACTATCTTAAAATCTGATGTTGTTATGCTTGTCCAATTGACCGAGTCCTTTGTTCAAACTTATCATCTTTGTCTGCGCTATCCTTATTCTAGGTTGTGAGAGCAGGTTCGTTAACCTTGACTCAAGATTAGATTCTTTGCTATATCCATCCTCAGTTGGACATTTATCTTTTGGTCTCTTTGGTCTTGGACTTAGACAACACTTTAGATTTCACCACGGTGTCAGTAAGGTGAATCAACCTATCTTATGCCTGTGCGAACTAGAAGTCATTTTAGAGATTTTCACGAAGAAGACAATCAGGGATTCCCATTCGAAGATGACTCCTTGTTTGGAGAGAACCCTCTCTTTGAGGGAGATTCTCAAATTCCTCCTAGATCACAATCCCCGAAGGACAAGTTACTTAGTCCTAAGATGTCAAAAGAAAGACAAGGTAGAGGCAGGTCTCGACGGAGAGACCTCTCTAATGGTACCAACCCTCACAATAGTCAACATTCCTTGAGTCCATCAGACCCTAGTGAGGAAGAGATTGATGAATGTCTCCAGGATAAGAGGTTTGTAAAACTCATGAAAACAATCATAAACTGAGATAAGGAACAATATTTCCTAGATCTAGCAGAGCAAGGCACTCAACTTCCACCTCACTCCAAAGTTGAGGATATCATTGCTAGGGAAGAAGAAACTCCTATGACACTCATAACTAAACAAATGCAAGCTATGCAAATGGAATTAAAAAAACTCCAAAAGGAAAAAGAAATGCCCAACACAAGGTTTTCTTTAAACACAATCTGTCCTTTTCCTTTTGACAAAGACTTGTACTTGCCTCCATTCCCACATGGGGTTGAAATTCCACGGTTTGATAAGTACAACGGTCACTCTGATCCACAAGATCACATCCAAGAATTCTATGCTCTTTGTACATAATTTATGCATGATGAGACATATCTTATGCATCTCTTTCCTCAGAGTTTGAGTGGCCAAGCTATGGAGTGGTTCTCAAAGTTACCCATTGGTATAAAAACTTTTGATGAGCTGATAAATTTGTTCTTGCAATAGTACTCTTACAATATCCAACATCTTGTGACGATGATTGATTTATGTAACATGAAGCAAAACACAGGAGAACCCTTTCTGACCTTTCTTCAATGATGGAGAAAGATGTTTTCTAGATATCCACGCATCGTGCCTGAATCTGAAAAGATGGATATTTTTTCTAGTGTTCTGATTCCAGAACTAAACTACCCTCTACAGATGCAATGTCCACCCTCTTTCGAGAAAATGGTGGAAAACACGATGAAAATAGAAGATGTGCTTGTTAAAAAGGGTGACATTACCCTCTACAAAGAAAACAAGTTTGGTTCCAGTTCCAAAGACAAATCTAAATATTGGAACAAAAACAAGCATGTAGTAAATGATGGAGTAGTCGATTACTCTGCTCCCCAGTCAAAACCAGCAGTCTTCAATCTGACAAGTGGCTCCAAGGCCCTAAAAACTACTGAAAATACCACTACATCATCATCTTCTAAAGGGACCAGCGGTTTGTTGAAAGAAAAACCATGGATTAAACGTAAATGAGACTTTGACTCCTTAGGTGAGTCTTATGAATCTGCACTTAAAACTCTACTGGAAAACAAGTTGCTCACATTGCCAAATAACTCCAAACCATATGATCCATAAATCAAACCTAAATTGTGGAGAGACAATGATTTCTATCAATTCCATAGAAATAAAGGACACACAACAAAAAATTGCATGAGGTTCAAACATGAGATCCAAGATCTCATTGATAACGAAATAATTGCGGTTGATAATCACAACAAGAATGCTGATCATAAGGCATTCAAAGATCCTTTCCTGGACCACCACAAAGGAGAAACTTCTAAGAAAGGTGCTCAAATAAATGACACTTATTCTAATGATGACTACAATGTCATCAACATGCTTAAGCCGTCTCATTCTTAATATTGCAATGTTATCATTGTCAAGAAGAAAGATAAAGAGTCTCAATCGGCCAACGCAGTGACTCGAGTGCAAGCAAAAGTCACCATGGGGGGTTCTAGATCTTCAAACCCTTCATCAACTTCCAATAAACCATCGGTATCCAAATCCTGGGTACCTCTTAGAAAACAAACCATTGTGGGTACCTCTAAAGTCTCACAGTCCAAACAACTAACTTCATCTAATACTGTGGACTATAGCATCGTTGAGCAATTGCAAAGAGCCTCTGCCCGAATTTCAATCTTTTAATTTCTCAAACTCTATCCATCTCACAGAGAGGTCCTGGATAAAGTGCTATCAACTACCAATGTCCCTAAGGACTTGGATCTGGATCGGTTTCAATCCATTGTGGGTCACTTGACCTCGCCACATTACCTATCATTCTTAGAAGAAGATGACAACTCTTTAAGTCATCCACACAATCTCCCCTTGTATGTCAAAGTCTTGATCCATAAACACTGTGTCAGATGAGTCTTGATAGATGGAGGTGCAGGGTTGAATATTTTCACATACAGGTTAATCAAGAAACTAGGCCTTTCAGAGAATGTCATTGATCCTAAAAAGAAAATCACTATCAAGGCGTATGATGAACAAGAAAGATCTTCTAAAGGTCTCATGACTTTACCAATCCGCATAGGTCCTGTTGAGAGGGATGTTACCTTCCAAGTTCTGGATCTCCCACTAGCCTACAATATTCTATTGGGAAGACCCTGGATCCATAATATGCAGGCAGTGCCATCAACATTCCATCAATTCATCAAATTCCCATTCAATGGTGTAGAAGTCACTGTTCCTGCAAACACTAGTTATGCCTGTAATGCACTAAGACAAGCAACAGATACCCTTTTCCCACACAACAGTGAGGCATCTGACTTTGAATCAGCTACAAATTTACTGAAGGAAATGGAAAAGAACCTCAAGATAAAGGACACAAGTATGGGTGGATACATAGTGGAACCTGTACTGTCACTCACATCTCTTCCTAGATCACCTAGGTCTTATGGAAAATTGTCAAAAGAGATGAAACCAACAACATCCCAAGAAATCTATGATGAGACCGTTGTTAAAGCCAACACACCATTAGAAGATGAACAGGAGGAAAGAGTCGTTCTAGCTTGGTTATATAAAGAATCTAAAGATAATGAAGATGAACAATGTGTAATACCCCCAGAAAAATTTGGTGTGGGGTATAAGGTGGGTTGTAAAATGGGTTATTTAGATAAAGGACCCATTGGACCTAATAAAAATGGTCTTAAAGAACCTATCTCTGCTGACTATAGATGACCTAAAGACACAACGGGTCTAGGGTTCTTATCTAAGAAAGAAAAAAGAGTGAAGAATCGCTTAGATAAAGGAAAGGGACATCAGGTTCTACAAGAACAGAACACAACAATAGAAAGAATTGACATACCCACTCGCAAATGGGATGATTCAGATGATTCTAATGCAGAGGATGTATATCCTTATCCCATTCCTCCCAATATTTTGGATCTTCTATTTTCTGAAGGTACACCCTAGGTCAATGCTACTGAAGAGCGTGTTCTAGAGGAATCACCAATGACTTCTGATCAGTCAGAAACTGCTGAATCTGAACAAGATCTAGATACAGAAGAAAGGAGTCTAACCATAGTAGATTTTTTAGGTAGAACTCATCCAAAATAGGGGCAAAGAGTAGATTTCACTCATCTCTTGGCTATGAAACCAAATGATGAAACAAACTCCCATGAATACGAGTTTGATAGTCTTTCAGAGGGCACTTTAGACATAAAGATGGAGACCACGCATGAAGTAGGTGAAGGCTTAGACGTTAGATCAGATGAATTGGGACCTCCTATTTTTGACATAGGCTTTGATGATGCCGTTAGGGCTCTTTTTGATTTGAACACATCTATACAAGGTTTAGGTCTAGGACTCTACTTAATATTCGGCATCTATGATGAACATACCGTGAAGGCCCTCGAACCCAGTGAACCTTTGCCGCTAATGCATCCTAAACTCATTGATTGGTCCTTACAAGGACAACCTGCATTTTGCCTACATTTTCCAATGACTATGCTTTAGCCTACTATCTTAACACCGCTGAACCTATCAATTCTTCCACCAGTGAACCTAGTGTGAGCATGACTAAAGCGGACATTAAGTATCTCAGTTATAAGATAAAAATGAGACAAATAAAAGGGTCTGAAGGTGAAAACCACATTGTGGCAATTTTAGAACCCAAAATAGTAAAAAGAAAAGATGCATCTAAAGGTGAAAACCTCTATGAGGCACCTGAGGATGGGATTCTTGATGTCTTTCCTAGTCATTTACAAGAACAATCATCAGTACTCATAGAGCCAACTCAACCAATGAATATTGGTACAGAGGAACATCCACACATCATTCATGTAGCTAAATCTTTGTCTACAGAAGAGCTCAAGGAATTCACAGAATTCTTTAAAGAGAAGAAAATAAATTTTGCGTGGACATACTCAGATATGCCTGGTTTAGATCTAGACCTTATCATGCATCATCTCTCAATTTCTCCTGGAGTAAAACCAGTAAAACAAAAACTCAGAAAAATGCACCCTCATGTTGCATTACTTATCAAGGCTGAACTAGAAAAGTTACTCAAAGCTGGATTCATCCAAGCTATTGACTATGTAGAATGGATATCCAACATTATACCAGTATCAAAGCTAGGCAAATCCATCAGAGTCTGCACTGATTTTAGGGATCTCAACAAAGCATTTCCAAAGGATGAATTTCCTTTGCCTAACATTGACATGATTGTGGACATGACTACTGGGTATGAAATGTATTCTCTCATGGATGGTTTCTTGGGGTACAATCAAATCAAGATTGCTCCAAAGGATCAAGAAAAGACTGTCTTCACATGTGCCTGGGGAACATTCTGCTGGAATGTCATGTCTTTCAATTTGAAAAATGCAGGAGCTACCTATCAAAGGGTGGTAAAAAATATCTTCCACGATATGATGCACAAAACCATGGAAGACTATGTGGATGATACCCTGGCTAAATCAAAGAAATGATCTCTGTACCTACAATATTTAGGCCCAATCGTGGATAGAATGGAAAAGTTTAACTTACGGTTGTCCTAAGAAATGTGCATTCGGTGTTACCTCTGGCAAGCTGTTGGGTTACATTATCTCAGCTAAAGGCATAAAAGTTGATCCTAAAAAGGTGCGAGGGATACTGGAAATGTCACCTCCCAAGAACATAAGCCAAATGAGAACACTCCAAGGGAGAATCCAGTCTATTAGAAGGTTCATCTCACAATTGGCTGATAGAGCACAACCATTTACCAAGACTCTGCACAAGGGCATTACTTATTAATGGAGTGAAGAATGTGACAAGAGTTTCACTCAAATCAAAATGTACCTGGCTAAACCGCCAGTACTCATGCCACCTCAACAAGGCAAACCATTGATTTTGTACATTTTAGCTACCTCAATGTCACTAGGGGCACTGCTAGTGCAAGAAGATGAAGACAAGAAAGAACTTGCTATATACTATATCAGTAGAAAATTGGTGTCCTATGAGGTGAATTACTCTATGATTGAGAAAGCATGCCTAGGAGTAGTCTTTGCATCTCAAAAATGTGTCACTACATGTTGGCTCACTCAGTCAAACTGGTGGCTAAAATTGACCCTTTGAAGTATCTCCTAAGTAAAGCTACCCTCACTGGCAGATTGGCTAAATGGGTTATGCTTCTTAGTGAATTTAACATAGAATATATTGAGCATAAAGCGATCAAAGGGAAAGAAATCGTAGATCAACTAGCTGATGCTCCACTACATGAAGAGGAACCAATCAATGCTAAGTTTCTAGATGGATCTATTTTGTACATCACTCACAGATCTTGGAAAATGTTCTTCGATGGCTCCTTCATGCAACAAGGTTTAGGTGCAGGGATTTTGTTTCTAACTCCTCAAAACTATTCCATTCCAAAAGCATACAAGCTCATGTTTCCTTGTACAAACAACATAGCAGAATATGAAGCACTAGTAAATGGATTCAAACTGGCTCTTGAATGGAATGTTTCTGAGTTACATGTCCATGGTGACTCTCAACTTGTAATCAACCAAATAAATGATGTATACCAAACTAAGGATGAAAAACTCATGCCTTATAAACAAATGGTTGATGACATTAAGAAATATTTCACTTACATCACATTTCAACAAGTTCTAAGGGTACAAAATAGAGCAGCTAATGCCATGGCTACACTAGCTTCCTCACAACAACAAGAGGATGATTTCTGCTATGATTTCCTGGTGGAAGAAATCCTTTCCCTTCCTACAACTCCCCTGACTCCTAAATGGTCTATTCAGTCATTGAACAGGAATCCTCTCGTTATCACCATGTTTACTCTTACCTGCGCCATCAGATCATTCCTGATGGACTCACCAAAAATGAAAAATGACACCTCATTTGCAATGCCTCATGGTATGTTCTTGTGGCCAACAATTTGTATAGGTGAGGATTAGATGGTACTTTTCTTAGGTGTCTAGAAAAAGAAGAGTCTAAACATGCATTGTCTGAAGTCCATGAAGGAATTTGTGGTTCTCATTCTAACGGTCTGACTCTGGCCCGAAAACTACTTAGAGCAGGGTATTATTGGCCAGACATGGAGAAAGAAGCTATCAGGTTTGCAAAGACTTGTAACAAATGTCAGCTACATGGCAATATTATACACGCTCTAGCAAAGGAGCTCATTGCTTTTGTAACACACTGGACCTTTCAACAATGGGCATTTGATCTCACTGGGCAGATTTACCCCTCATCTTCTAATGGACACAAGTTCATTATCACAACTACTGAGTATTTTACCAAGTGGGTTGAGGCAGTCCCACTCATTAAAGTGACTAGACAGTAGGTCTCGCTATTCATTCTAAAATACATCATTTGTTGCTATGGAATACCTTCCTCCATCATCACTGACAATGGAGGTCAATTTAAGAACAACATTATGGATGAGTTGTGTGAAAAATTCAAAATCACACAACACTGTTCTTCAATCTATTA
>MU228523.1:877389-910196 GCA_018584345.1 Thuja plicata | reverse complement strand
TTGGGGAATGATGTCAATTCATTTGCAATAATATTATATTTCTATGTACATGTTATCTTATGATCATACTGACCCCACATTAGGTAGATCCCTCTTGTGTTCTTATGTATGTTTATGTTTATTTCCCTTGATTTGTCTTCCTTTGGGGGCATCTCGCAGTGGAAACGTAATCTGTAGAGTTGTTGATGTTTCCGTTAAAACAATTGCTCCTGTTAAAGTGTTAGCAATAACTTTAACATGGGGGCATACACTCTACTCACTTTTTGCACACACACACATTCAAAATAGTTTTCAAGATTTAAAAATTTTCCCTTTATGGATTAAAAGAAACTAATCCTTAAAGCATGGTCATTTTAACTTTTTTAGGATCTCTTGATCCCTCCAGTTTAAATTTACACGGATCTCTTGATCCCTACCAGTTTTCAATTTACAAATTTTTGATCCCTTTAAGAATGGATCTCCCTGATGGGTTGACTAGTGAGTAGCCACATTCACTAAGTAGTTCAACTCCATCTTTCCAGTTACGCTTTTTGTGTGGTTCACAATGAGACATAAGTTCTCATTGGGCGAGATAATCACACCCTTTCTCTCTCTCCTTAACTAAGTGATGTATCTCTTATCGTGATCTTAGGGTTGATAAAGAATTAATTCCCTTGGGGGTTTGAGGGTTTCTTAATCCCTTTTGGTTCCAATAAGATTGTCTTTTCTATATATTCTCCTTTACCAAGAGTTTGTGTTGAGCTCATACTCTTGCTAAAGAGGGGGCTAAATGTATAGTCAGAAAATGGAAGAACTTCCATTTTAGACTTGTTTAGCCTTTCGAGTAAGTGGTTTAGGGTCATGAAAAGCACCTTGAATGGGTTCCTGATCTTGACATGGCTTCCCTCCTGTTCTGTCCTTCTTTCCACTCCTGTTTAGCCTGATTTTTGCATTCTGAACTATAGACTAGTGATTCTGGGCTTCAGGGTCAGGGTCAACCTTTTAGGTCTATGTCAACCTTGACCTTGACCTAGGTTAGGGTTGACCTCAACCCTGATCTAGGTCAAGGTCGACCTCAACCTTGACCCAGGGTTCAGATCCTGGGGTCTCACAGTTTTGGATGTCGGTCTTTGCAAAAAGTATTTTCCCGCTTCCGGGTCATCTGTTTCAGGTTCCAAAGTGTCGATTCCTAAATTATATTTAATATAGGTCCTCTCCTATGGGTAAAGGCTTTAATGGAAATTTAATTCTCCTATGTCAGCCTCCTTAGAAGATTGTGCCCTAGTTTCATATAAAAGGGAGTCTTCTCCTCTCATTTTCTCTAACAATAATCATCATCAAGGGAGCTAAGTCTTCTAATCGTGATCAAGCATTCTCAAACTATCTTCAAGGGTGATTAAAGCAAGCTAAGGAGTAAGATTTAAAGCAAGCATTCATCCACTCAAGCCTCCACTTTCATGAAGGAGATCCATTGGAGGCCATTAAAGGATTCAAGCTACATAGTTCCCTTTTGGTGATCTCTCCATCCACCTTCTTCCAAGCCTATTCCAAATTCAAGAACCCATTCAAGACTTGGTGTTGGAGATCTACAAGAAAGAGATTAAAGACATCCTACCTTTCTACATTCCACATTTTGAAGCCTGCTTGTGGATCCAAGAATTCGAATCCACCACAAGGACTTTTACAAGCAAGGTGAATTTAAGCATTTACTTTGTCCATTTCTGCAATTTCAATTACATATATTTGAGGTTAATTCCAAAACTAGGGTTTGACTAAGGCAAACCCCTCCCCCAAAATAAATAATCCTCTTTTTCTTGTAGGTACAGGTTCAGAACAACAAATTTGAGACCAGATCTGGATACCCTTTTCGACTTTCTTTCGGACGGTGCGAACAGATTCTCTGTCGGACCTGTGTAGGTCAGGGTCGACATTATTGGGTTAGGGTTGACATTTGTGGGTCAAGGTTGACCTTTTTCATAAGATGACATAAGAACAGAAAAATATTTCTGGGTTTTGTTCATCTCTGCGTTCCGGTTCGAGATCAACTGTCAGTTTTTCCAAAAATAGTCTACAGACCTCAGAAAATAGCATTCTTTGATCTGAAATTCTTTAAGGTTAGTACATTTCTCCTATTTCTTCAATTACTATCATATATCATATCTATACATATAATCAATAGAATTTAAGTTATCCTTCTTGTTATTCTCCTTTTCAAATAGTTGATTCATTTGTGCATTAACCCTTCTTTTGGGTTGATCAACTTGGATCTTCCATTTGTGCATTTGGGAATAAAAGAGGAACATCTTATCTTCTCCCTAATCACAATTGTAATACACAATCAATTAAATTCAAGTAAGTATAAAGTAGGGTTAAAGAATTCAACACACTTTAATCAAATCAAACAACAATTAACAATTAAATCACCTTATCCTCTTTCAACACCTTACATATTCCCCTACCCCTATTTCATATATTACAATTATAATAAGAGATAACATGTTTTCTTTCTTTAGCATAATGCACCATTTTATTAAATTATTCAAATATGAGAATACAGTAAAGGATTAAAATATAAGGTTTCAAAAAGAAAATAATTATGTGTTTTGGGTATAGCTAGACTATAATTTCTTCTAGATTCTATTATATATCACGTTAGTGACACAAGGATCTCTTTATAAAATGGTCTTAAAGTATCTTATATAATAAGGCTTAAAATAGGTTATAACATAATTTTAGATGTGGTGAATATAATATTCATAATACAAGATTTAAATTAGCGTGTCATTGGGATTAATAAAGTATGATTATATTATAAGATTTAATTTACGCACATTAAATTATTTGCAGTATAATTATAATGTAAGGGTTTGTAATAACCTATTTATATTATGTAAGAATTTATATTATTGCTTTAAATATGTCATTTAATTTTATAAAATGACAACATAATTAACACAACAAATATTGTCATAATTTTAAAACTTGTACATCAAGTAATGTATTAGTTCACTCGTAAGTTTAGAGTGAATCTTTGAAGGTGATAATGCAAGGTGATTAAATTAATCATACAATCATTTAAGGGCTTTTCTATACCTCCACTTTTTTTTAAATGTAATTATTCATATTTAATCTGTATTAAAGGTAGTCCCTAGTTGTAACACTAAGGCTTTTTTATATCTATCCTCACCCCCTTATCTAACAAGTTGGCATAGAGATCATTGCAACCCGATGTTGATGTAACTCCTATAGTAAACACAACAAACACCTTTACCCTACTCATGCAACACATTTTGAAAGAAAAAAATAATTGCTGGTGTGTTTTTGCCCATAAATTTGGGCATGCCATTTTGGTATAAGAGCCCTAGGTTGCAACACTAGGGCATTATTTGGGGTCCATATTTTGACTCATGAGTCATTATGAAGTTATAGGACAAATGAAATGAGTAACTCTAACATTTAAGAGAGATCATTGTTAGATTAAATTGTATAAAAGCACTCATACACCCTTCTTAAAACATGTAGCTTCTAGAAGAAATTATATTGAGAACCTTACATTCAATATAAGTAATCAAAATTAGATGAAAAATTATGGGTTGTTGATAATGGAGAAATCATGTCTTAATCTTTTCAACTGAGGGAATAAGGTGGCCAACTAGGTATATTTTCAAATATTCTTAAGTATTTTAAAACATGGCATTTTTAGGTAAAGATGAGGTATAGTTAGTAACATGAAGATGAACAATTTCATTTTGTCAAAGTAATATTACAAGAACATGCGAGATTGTTCAATATAAAGTGTTAAAGTTTTATCCATAACTTAATTTCATACTAATGGGGCATTAATGGAAGTGTTTCAAAGATGGGAGAAAAATTATCAGTGTCTATATCAGGAAACAAGGGAATGAAATCCAACAATAATATCTCTAAGGAAGAGTGTTGTAATAAGGAAATCCTTTATAAATAATGCATAAACTATAACCTGAAATGACACAATAAAGTGACTCATAAGGTTGTAACCTACAATTTTATGTCCTAGTTAGATAAAATCCTAAGTATTTTTTTATGTACGATGTTGGAACACTTATTATCTTCATCCTTTAGTGTAATATAAGCTTATAGGCCTTAGTATCAAATTTGGATAGAGAGCTAGAATATTATCTTAAAAGTATAAAATCTTGTTGTAACTCTAAGTTGCATCCATGATTAGTCACGATATTGAAAGTATTCATGCACATATTCTCAATTGTAAGATGTCAGATCATCCATAATGCTTAATGAAGTTATGCTAATAAGACTATTCTTAAAGCTTACTTGTACTTAATACTTGGTAGTAGAAATGCATAGAGAATAAGACCAACTGTGGAGTAAGGCCATTTCTTGATCACAGATACAAAGGTAGTAATTTGATAACACCTTGATATAGTATCAAACCTAGAAGTTGAGACATTTTTTGAGAGAAAATTGAACACCAAGAGTATCTTCTTATTAAGGTCCAATGAGGGAATAAGTGTTCTATTTCCTGATGTCTAGATAAAAGTTGTCGAACATGGAAACAATATATATCTAAAGTCATGTGTAAGAAATTTTGGAATTATGAACAATAAATGGAAAGTAATTGGGAAGGTGTATCATTGAATTAGAAATTTTAACACAAAGAGGGATAATACTTAGGGCCAAAGGCACTCCCTAGCACCAAATCAGCTTACAGATACACAACTTGGAAGCTCAAACACATAGGAGAGAAGGAATACAAAAAATTCTATTATTTCATCAAAATTCATACATGTTGGGCTGTAAGGCCTTCCCAGTTATAGCCAAATACATTTAAATCTATTATATAACATTCCTCATACATGCAAGGTCTCAACCCTCAATGCAAACTCCCATCTAAAAATCCTAACACCCCTAAACTAAGAAAAAAAATTACATTTATACAAGAGCCTACCAAAACGGTTGACACAAAAGATCCTAAAGATCTAGCATTGGAAAGAGAAATGACCCAGATTTAGGTCCACACACATCCCAATGAGAGATCCCAAACTAATACCATCACCAAAACTAAATGTAGAAGCCGGCCTGAAGATCCAAAAAAAGAAAACAAACTCGGTGAGATAGGAAATAGAAAACCACCAAGACCAGTCAGTGAAACCATGCCAAGAATAGTAACCAAGTTCAGTCGGTCAAAAAAATAAGAACCTTCAACCAAGAGCTCCAGAGTAGTTACCAAGCAGTCTATCGAAGGTCTCCAACAAGCTACTGAGCTCAAAAGAAAACATTTTTTTGGTTGATACAGGATTTCCAAGAACCCAATATTCTATTGCATTAGACACTTGGGGTTAAAAGAAATGATTCTCTGAATCATGAATTAGGTATGACCTAAGATAAATCTAGCTTATATTGAGAAATCCATGTAGAGTCTTCAATCGATTTGTTCTTCCACTTTACCAAGTATTCCATGTAATCCTTTCCTCTTGTGCTTTTACCAACTCTTTTCTCCAAAATTTGTTCAACTTCTTCTATCTATTTAATATGATAATCACATAGGACTGTCACTTCTTCATCGAGTTCATGATACTCATACAAATATGAAATCTTGAATATAGGTGATATATCCATGTCATCAGGTAACTCTACTTCATAAGAATTTTCACTGTCAAACGTTCTCAATATCTTACAAGGACCAAATTTCTTCATCTTCAATTTACCATATGTTCCAACAGGAAATCTACCTTTCTTCAAATGAACCATTACTTCATTACTAACCACAAAATCATGTGTTCTTGATCTATCTACACTATCCTTGTATTTTTGATTAGTTTTCTCCAACTTTTGTTTCACTTCCTCATGCAATGACTTCATAAACGCAACAAATTCTTCTCCTTCAACACTCCTCTTCTCTTCTCCAACAATATCTCTCAGGTCTGATATACCTCTCATTTTTATACTAGTAACAATCTGAAAAGGTTTATTTCCAGTACTCCTATTTATTGAATTATTATATGAAACCTCTTGTGCTAACATCAAATCTCAATTGCTCGATTTGTCTCCAACTAAGCATCTCAACAAGTTACCCAAAATTTAGTTTATAACCTTTGTTTGTCCATTAGTCTGTGGATGAAATGTAGAACTATACTTCAACTCAGTGTCCAGCTTCTTACAAAGAGTTTTCCAAAAATAGCCAACAAACTTACTGTCTTGGTGAGAGATTATACTCCTTGGTAATCTATACAATCTGAAAATCTCTTTGAAGAAAAGATCTACTATATGCACTACATCTGATGTTTTTCTACATGGTATGAAATGTGTCATCTTGTAAAATC
Source organism: Thuja plicata (assembly GCA_018584345.1). NCBI lineage: Eukaryota > Viridiplantae > Streptophyta > Pinopsida > Cupressales > Cupressaceae > Thuja > Thuja plicata. The sequence goes on along the minus strand of MU228523.1, from coordinate 903,897 downwards.
TATCCACAACAAAAAATATGGAATCATTACCTCCAGTAGTCGTCAATAAGCAAAGAACAAAATCCATCCTAATATCACTCCAAGGTTTCTCAGGAATAGAAATTGGTGTATACAATCTAGTATTCTGACTTACTCCTTTTGGAAATTGACAAACTCCACAACTCTTCACAAATTCTTAAACATCGTTATACAACTAAGGCCAAAAATATATTTCCTTAAGTAAACTCAATGTCTTATCAATTCCAAAATGTATAGCCAAACCAATACTATGCTTCTCCTTTATCAAATTGGTTCTCATTGATCCTCTCAGAATACATAATTGAATACCTTTAAAATATATATATTCTTGAATGAAATAGTCTTCAAACCTACTTGGTTGATCTGGAATAGGTGCTCTGCACATTCTCCATGAATCAGAAAAATTAGGGTCAGTTTCATACAAATTCTTCATATCATCAAAACCAAGAATCTCACTTCTCATTTTAGTCAACAAAGATCTTCTTCTACTCAATGCATCAACAACTCGGTTGGATACTCCACTCTTATTCTTTATAACAAATGTGAAATTCTACAAATACTCTATCCATTTCATATGTCTCTGAATCAACTTATTTTAACTACCTAGATACTATAAATCCTTATGATCAGTATAAAATACAAATTCACATGGTATCAAATAATGTCTCCATTTCTTTAGAGCTTGAACAATGACATAAATTTCTTGATCATAAACATAATATTTCCTTTTAGCATCATTCAAATTTTCTCTAAATAAAGAAACAAGTTTGCCTTCTTAACTCAACATAGCTCCTATTGCACTGCCACTTACATCACATTCAACTAGGAATACCTCATTGAAATCAAGTAAGGCTAACATAGTCAATTCAACAAACTTCTGTTTCAAAGTCTCAAAACTCTTATCAGCTCCATGTGTCCACTTGAACTCTCTCTTATCTCCTCTCATTGTCTTAGTCATAGCATTACAAATTGAACTAAAATTTTGGATAAAATTTCTGTAAAAACTTTCTAATGCATGAAATGATCTTACCTCACTGATATTTACAGGTGTAGGCCAATCTATTGATGGGACTTTATGACCGGGTCCACCAAAAAAGGTAAGTTGTCACCAGGTACCGGGGTACCGGCCAACTCCACTTGTAAAGGTTGTCTGGAGAAATGATATTCTCCAGGCTTCCAAGCACGTGAGAGTCGGGTCTCAATAGTGCAAGGCTCAGTGGGGAGATGTGACTATTTTTTGAGGGGGATAGCTAGTTATCTTCAACTCATCAACTCTGGGGATTTAGGTAAATGGGGTTTCTCCAAGCGTACATTCACTTAGAAAATAAACTTAAAAAAGATACTGCAGAGTTAGAAGTATTTCATCTACCTATAGTTATGCTAGACATTCAAAACATCAAAAATGCTCTAACACACTACACTAAATACTGAAGAAATACACAACCATCAGTTCATATTTTATCAGTAGCGAAAGAAAGGAGGTCATTAATCTACTTTAAGCATTAGAGCAAAGGACATGAAGAAAACAAAGAATAAAATACCGTTAACCCAGAAGACAGAGTGCCAACAACATCATTGAGAGAACCCTTCCTTCTTAATTAACATCTTTCCAGCAAGTACTGGTGCGTGGTACAATGGTAACTCCTAGGGAGCATTTAACTACTAAAAGCTTAAAACTATGGGGCATTGAGCTCTGCCACTAAGAAATGAGAAAACCCGCTTTGCTATTAACTATGGACTGAAAAATTATCAATTTCACCAACCCTTGGAATGAGGTCAGACTTATTATTTATACACATCTTCTGACCTAAACCTAACCCTAACTTATTTTACACTTTACAATGAAATACATTATCCGGTGGCCGGTACTACCTGCACCACGCTACAAAAGACCTTGAGATAGAAAAGGTCTGACATGTCAGAAGAATAAGACAAATCAGCCTTAAGAAGAGAGTAAGGAGGATAAATAAGAAATCCAATCCCTTGAGGATCGAGGCTACATGCCTCATAAATGGGAAAGAAGTGCCCGATCTCCGATGCGCTAGGTGTAACGTTGAAATGACACCTTGGGAATACCATCTGTCAGAAACCTCCCGTCGAGCTGACGCGCCTTGTTGCAGTTACCCATCTTCTGACAACCTTTATTACTACCTTGAAAGTGACTGGTGGGCATTGGGAACCATGGCACGAGTCACCTAAAGAATTCAAAAATGTGGGATCTGGGACTCTGGGATCTAGGAACTTGTGTTCCAGAAGAATAAAGAATACAAAATATGGTGTTGGTTGGATTCTCTGGAATCTAGAGAACTTTATTACTTCATGATTTTTCCCTAGCTTCCATCACTTGGCTTAGGCCTTCCTCATCTACACCCTAGATTCTTTCCCACCAGCTGTGGAAAGCCTCAAACGCTTCCTCAACTTCTCTGGCCCCGTTCTAGAATTTGTCCACCATTTTGATGGCATCATGTGACCAAATCATGGTCTCTGACAATCTAGACAACTGGCCCTGGTTAAAATCTCTGTCTGGAAGATATAGGGATTCCATCTACTCGTCAAACTTGCTGAGGACATGGTTCTCCAGGGTACATGTTCCAGTGGTGAAGGGATCAACTTGTGATACCCCAACCACAAATGTCTTGAATAAACCCAAGGGATACTGGGCAGCTGTCAACTTCTCTTTTAAGGTCTTAACCAGTTCCTTGCAAACCTCAATTTTGAGGGAAAGTATGGACTATTGGACCTAGAGGGAATCATATGATTCTTCTCCCAAAATGCCAGACTCTGTGGCAACCTCCTCACCTAGGCTGCGGATCTCTTCCAACCTAGCTTTTCACTTTTCATATTTTTCCAAGTCTAGCTCCCATACCCAAGCGGAGCTTCTCGCGTGGCTAAGGACAAGATCAACCCTATATAGGTCTGGGAGGGACACCGCTAGAAATTCTCTCATAGGTGTTATTTTCTCAGTTTCCCACCCATCCACTACTGGCACCTTCTTCTTCATTATGTGTAGTAAGTCCATGTCACCCTGTGCAAGCGGCAATCTGGGAGAGGGGGTCCCAGGGTGGACTTTGGCTAAAGGCCATGTTAATTTTGCTAGCAGCACAAGGAGATTGGCATTTGTTTCTCTTTCCTCTTGCAGCTTTTGGTCCTGATTTATGTACCAGGCCTCTACCACCCTGGTAGCCTCCTTTAGCAAGTCTAATTCTCCTTGCTTGTCTCTTTTCCCCAAATCTACCTCCATTATACTGTAGTCTTTAGGCCTTGCGACTGTTGCATATGTGTTTGTTGGGGGTGTTGTGATGACCACAATGGTGCTTCCTGCTAGGTTGGTATGGAGAGTATGGACCACCCGCACCCTTTTTTGGGTGCTCTTCACCTCCGCATTCCTGGCCATCATCTCAGCCAATGATAGTGGAGCACTTGTAGTCACCGTCAGGGCTTTCCTTTTCTTAGTTTCTACTAGCCATTGGGGAAGCTGGGGTGGCCTTGCTTCCAATACCTATTCATTGGGATACCTTTTAGAATCTGGCAGCGCATTCTCAAAGTCTAAATTATCCTCGGGCTCTTCTTCCTGCTTCTGTTTCAATTCCTTATGTTCTTGTTCTTTTCTTATTTCTTGCTCTCTGGGACCTTCCATATTTTTTGCCTTACTAGCATTCTCTGCAAAATCACTTGGGACCTTTTCCCCAGTCTCAATTTTTGTATTTTTAGGGACTTCATCTTCCCTGGTGGTACCGGCAGCTTCTTCATTTTCCTCCTTCGGGACCTCTTGGTCCATTGGCTGTTGTTGTTCCTGGGCCTTACTGGCCTCATTTCCTACAATATTTTCCTCCATCGGGACATCTTTTAGAGGTGGGTGAGGTCGCTAGCCAAAGTTTAGCAAGGTAGCAGCTGTTACAACCTCACCGAAAGTGCTTTGGGGCAGTTGGTCACCCGAAGTTTCCAAAGGCACCTAGAGCATGATGGTTGGAGGTACAGTTGTTCCCTGGTGTCTGAGTTCTCCTTCCATCATTGTCCCAAGTGTAGGCTTCCCTGGAAAATCTGTGGTCCCCTAGACCGGTAACCATTCCTATTTAGACTCAGTATTTTCCTCCTGAGCCTCTTGCTCTGATATATCCTTTTCCATGGGGATTTCTTCTTCTGTAGGGGCCTCTTCTTTATCTTGAGCCTCAATCTCCTCTACAATAGTATTGACACCCTGTCAGATCTCCAGAAGCTCCTCTGCTGAGAAGGTATCATCAAAATCATCATGTGGTGGAGAGGAGTCTGAGATATCCTCAAGTTTGGGAGAATCTAAAATTACATCCACCGAGGATTCTTGGGCATACCAAGGGTGGCGCTTGGTACGGGGGTCACAACTTTTTTATTTTTCCTAGTGAGAGAAGCCCTGGTATCCAGAATACCAGAAGACTCTACCTCAACAAAAGTCTGCTTATCCATCATTGCTTCCAATGAGCGGGGTCCTGTTGGGCGAGTAGATGCCATTGGAGTGATTAGGAGACCGACAGCCACCTGCATGCTGATTTGTTGGCTGGCCAATTTTTTTGACTCCATCTGATCATGTAACTTGGCCATAAAGAATGTGGGAATCTGAGGAGGTGCCTTAGGCACCAGGACTCCCTCTTTTTCTTTTCCTTTATTTTTACTTGCTTCAGTGGGTGCGGTGGATGAAGAAGATTTGGCACCAGCTGAAGAAGAAATGGTCTTCTTGACCACTGCTTTCTTTCGGGTGCTTTTTGGGCACACCTGGGCAAAGTACCTATGACTTGCTTCGAGGATGGGGTGGCATACCCCCTCAATTGTAAAATCCTCTGGAGTGGCCCAATCCACTAGAGGGAGGTCTAATTTGTCTAGCCCCTGTCCCTTTTATTCTGGATCTTCCAGCGGCCCGCCATATTTGAAACCCTTCAGAAACTTCTGAAGGTCTAGTGCTTTCATGAGCCCTTTTCTCATTATTGTGTGTTGTCAGGCCCTGAGATCAAATTTGTCCTGGCAGTCCACCCAGAAGTCTTTAATACCATCTTCATGTAGAGGGGACGCCCTAGGTAGTGTGGTGGCAATCTTTCCACGGGGATCATAGTTTCTCCAGGCGTGATTGAATTCAACCAGCCCCAATCCTTTTAACTCATTATCTACCTCCTGGGCCGTAGCGAGGCTGCATGTATAATACCCATAAGAAAAGGGGAATGGGATGTTGATGACCTTCTTCAATGTGAAGAAGGTGTGCAGATCCATCATCTACCTACAGAACTCTAAAAGAATTATCCTATCTCCGCAATATCGGGGAAAGAGGTAGGGCTTCCCATTGAAGCCTGTCACCCTAATGTAAGTGTGATGCCTGAATTGAATGAAATATTGGCCATAAGAATTGACCAGTGTCATTTCCACCTATGAGAGGCGGAACCTAGAATCTTGGGTAAGTGCTAGAATATTGTGGTAAATGAAGGCATCATTTACCCAGCAAAATTTTTGGAAGCTGAGCTCCCACTACAATTGGAGATAATGGTCCCAAGGTGTGACTTGTCCAAGGCTGTTCCTGAGTTCCCTGACTATACTGAGGCCTTGGAAAGCCTTCCTTTGCTATGCCAATGCCCACAACACATATGAAGTCATGTAAAATTGTGAACGTTGGGCGATGGTCCTCATTTGTGTATCTACATGATTAGATATAATTGCCACCCAGTTGAAAGTCCTGTTATGTGTTGTTATGAAATACAAGAAGTAATACATCCACGCCAAGAATTCTCAGGCGTGGGGCCATCTAAAGATTTTGCACAAAAATATAATTCCCTCTTGAATGGGCTCCTTAAAATCCCCATGAGGAATCTCCAATTTCATTCTCTTATAGTCTTGATTTGGAGACTTCAACCAGTGATTATTGAGGTGTTGCCAGGAAATGATTTCAGCTTCACCGAATTCCTTTAGTGAGTTGGACCTGGTGATGATGGCGGACCCTTTGAACTATGGAATTCCCAACCTAGAAGAAAAGGTGGGAGCATCCAATGTGACGATTGCGGTGGGATATTATAGGGGCCAGGGATCTGGGAGAAAGACTAAGCGAGTGGCCACATTATAAAATACCGCTAGCTGCCAGATTAGTTCGGGTGTTTGCACTGCACATGTGAAGTTCATAGCCTTTATAATGCCAAAGGAAGCTAGGTAAGTGGCTATCATAATCTCCCTTCTCCTTCAACTTGTAAGTGGTCTGGATTAGACCTTCTAATTCAACCCAAGTCCCAGGATCCAGATCTGTTATCTCTTGAACCCTGGAGTCAATCTTAGACCCCGCAATACCCCCATCTTTCTGATACTTGGAGGTTAAAGGAAGCTTTACTAACATTCTTTCCATCTTTGATTTTGTGGCTGCCTGAGTAGAGGTGGTTGGTAGTTCCGGACTATCAGGAGGTACAAAATCGTCAGACATTTTCAATCAGTTTATCAGCAACCTACAAGACCAAAAAATTGGCAAAACATATATAAACATGAATTATAACTCTGGGAGATTCCTCACCAGTATGCACCTACCAAACAAACATTAGTACATACATCAAAAGTTCCAGAGTATTTGAAATGAACATGACTTAGCATTCCAAAGTGTGTTGGCAAAGTGAAAAGGAAAAGCAGAAGACAAGATCCTACTGGGAGTCCAGAGTCTGAACAAACTGGCCATTGCCAATGTGACTGGCAATAAGCCATACTCTGGTCGATGTGCGTTGGCACGTGGTAAAATGGAAGGTGACATAAAGATAGTTATGGCATTGGTTAGGACAAGTGGGCCGACATGGGGAAAAATTGAATGCCAGATTGGATGCATTTTAAATTCCATACATGGGAAATTAATCCTGCCATCAATGCGATGAGACAAAGGAGAGAGAAAACTGCCATGGTTTGAACTAGTAAGGTGCCAAGATTGAACTGTGGCGACTCTGTCTCGATGAGTTCTGTCTTGTCAGGTAGAGATACATGATAGAGCACAAATAATTCACAAGCTCTAAGGGATATATACAACATATCTACATAATATACATGAGGGTCGAGGGCTGCAACATATATACATGCAAAATACAAAAATATACATCAATATACACCAATATATAGCACACAAAGCAACCACCCTAACACAAAAAATACAATGTACAGAGATATACATTATCCTACAACTGCACAGAGGGCGGACAACCCTCTAGTAGAGCCGACCCACCAATGGGTGGTAGACCAAACAATAGAAATTTCAAATCTAGAAACAAACAAAATCCAAAAAAAATGAAACAAAAATAGACAGAGCGGGGGCAAGAACCAGAAGAATCAACCTGTGAATTTTAAAAATGGTGAAGGGAAGAGGCACTAGGATTGTTCTGCAACAAATTTGACCTCCAATGCTCATGAACAGCCAGTGAAGATTGACTCATTGCTACCCACTAAGCTCAGAGAAATTCACACTTAATCACACTCAAATTGCCAAAGAATCACTCTAAAAACTCTAAGTGTTTTTAATCGCGGTAACTGTGAAAATGATATGTAAATCTTATTTATACTTGAGGTAAAAATCAAGTTATCTTCTCTTCGTAAACTTTGGAACAGGTAGCTCTCTGGACTATGGGACCAGAGATTCCAAACAACCATGTCTTCTTACGAGAAGGAGACATCGTGACAAAGAATCTTGGAGTCTGGAATCCAGCTTCTGGAAAGGAAACAACCAACTCTAGGACCGGGTCCCAGAGACACAAAAGACAAAAGTGAAACAAAACAAACCCTCCGGGAAGAGAAACCCGAAGAAGAAAACAAAAGAAACCAAAGGCAAAGAAAACAAGGCAAGAGCCAAAAGAAAAAAGGGGGAGGGAATAACAAATGGTGACTATCTGGGATGAATGCTTTAGCGCATTTGAGAACCACAAAATCTCTGGTTAGAAAAACCAAAACTAATCATTACTTGAAGTATCTTGATTTCAAGGCGTGCAACGTCTGAGAAGATCCAGCCATACGCGATTCAATCCATGGTCTTTCATCAGTTGTCAAGTGTGTGCTTTGGAAGGAAATCAAGCCGATGACCTCTGGGAGAAGAAGAGAAGGGGCACTAAATATATCAAACCCAAAGTTGTCAAATTTGCTCATTTCTCCCAGATATTAGAGTTTCATCCCGTCTTTTCTTTTCTTTGTTATTTTATTCTCTTTTGGGTGGGAGGGCAGTACTTCTTTCACCATTAAGCTTAAGCTTAGCTAAATTCAACAGTGGTATTTCTTTCACCCTTCCACCCACCTTAATTTTCTGAATGGGGAAGAAAAACTCTGTACCCAGAAAGAATCTTTAAAATTTCAGACTTGGATCACCAACCAGTGTGATCGATCTACTCTCGGTGTGTCTGATTACTTATTCTTTTAAATTTTTTGATTTAACTGATTACTGGACTTCCGGGGATAAATTCGATGAAGACTACTCATAAATTTTCTACTAAACTTGCAAAATAACTCCGTAGACCGGACCAATTCCACCATGCTAACAATAGATTCTAAGTTCATCGACATGCCAAAAGGTACCATCCCAGAGACTAGATGTTATGCGAAGCATACCAGCCTACAAAAGGGGAGCAAAATATTGGAAATCTAGAAAAGAAAACAAAAGAAACAAAAGGCAAAGAAAACAAAAGAAAGGGGGTGGTCCCGGAGGACGGCCAACCAAACTATTTACAAAACAAGGCACCCCAAAAGGGGACACAAAGAGAAATATTTACAAGCAAGAAGATTTACATATAATACAACTTTGAACAAACCTGCCTTATTCAAAGTAATGTTTGAGAAACTGTCCATTGATAGGAAATGGGACGGGTTCTCCAGTCATGGTACTAAGGTGATAGGTATTTTCCCCATAGATCTCTGAGAACAAGTATGGTCCAAGCCAGAGACATTGGAATTTGGTGTGCTTTCCTTTCTTTTCCTGGGATTTATCCCACAAAAGGACCAAGTCCAAAATCTGAAAGGCTTTGTATTGGGCTCTTCGGTCAAACCATCATTTTACCACTGCTTGGTGATGCACAAAATATTCAAGGGCCGTGTCTCGATGTTCTCCCATCCACACCAGATTTAGGAGCTGAACCTCCACAATATTATCCCAGTTGTCAAATTCTTGCATAAACTATAAAACTAGGATCTGTAAGTTAATTGGGAACACTGGGTTCTGGCCGTAAACTAGATGTAATGGGGATGTTTCCAAGGAAACCTTAATTTGAATATGATCCACCCAGAGGGCGAATCTCAACTTTTAGTGCCAATCCTAGGGATTTTGTTCTAATAGGTGTTTGAGCACTTCAAGAAAATTTTTGTTAGTTGATTCAGCAACACCATTCCCCTAGGGGTAATAGTTGCTGGAGAACTTTAGAGTGATATTCTAGTCATAGGTCCACTCAAGTAGTCACACCAAAGAAAATTCCAGACCATTGTCACACACTATAGCGAAGGGCATTTTGAATCTTGTGATGATGTTTTCTTCCAGGAATTTGATAACCACATCCGTCGTGTTGTTTTTGCAAGGTATGGCTTCAGACCACCGGGTGTAGTAATCAATTGTAGTTAGGATGTATCAGTGGTTGGTAGACAAGTTGGGGTTGATTTCTCTGATAAAATCAAATTCCCATTGGGCAAAAGGTCTAGCCTCAAAAACTGGTTACAAAGGCATAGCCGAGTTATGCTCATGATGTGCCGCAGTTTGGCAAGTATGACACTTTCGAACGTGAGTGTAGACATATTTAAAGATACAGGGCCAATAATATCTATCCTAAAGGATTTTATGGGTGGTGGCGTCAGCTGAGCCATGCCTGGTCCCAAACTACCCATGGAATTCTTCAATTATTTTTGCAGCTTGGTCCCTATCGATGAACCAAAGGTACACTCCCTCATAATTCTTGCGAAAAAGCATGAAGTTTTTAATCATGTAATGTACATTTTTTAACCATAGGGCATGACATTTGTTGGGAGGAAACCTCTTTGAGCATCTATTATTTAACAAAAAGTACACTAGATCTGTGTACCATGAGTCTTGAGTGATAGAATCCATTGTGTATGTTTGACATTCGACGCAGGGAGTCTCTTCTGCCATCACTCTGCTTAGTCCCTGACCTCATACTATCTTCATGGGTTGCATTTCTAAATCATATTCTTAGAGGATGGCCATCCATTTCCCCCATCTTTCACCCAATTCACTCTGCATAGCCTGGTCTGGGATCATAGCATGCACCTTGCTTCGGAGAATATAATGCCAAAATTTCTTCACAGTACGAACAAGAGAAAAGGCCTTCTTTTCCAATGATGAAGACCAGCCTTTAGCATTCTTGAAGGGGGAGCTCATAAAAGCTACTGTTCATTCTTTCCCTTTGACCTTTTGGGTCAATACTGTCGCGGAAAAATGTGGCGAAGCAAAGGAGTAAATGTAGAAAGGGAGGGAGTAGTCTGGAATAACTAGGACTAGTGCCTCCATTATTGTCTATTTAATCTGGGCGAATGCCTGCTTTACTTCAGGATTCTACTCAATTTTGGTATCTTTTTTCATCATCTCGTTGAGTGGCTTCATGATTTTGACGAATCCAGTGATGAACCGCCAGACAAAGTTGATCTTTCTAAAGAAATATTGCATCTCTTTCTTGCTGCTAGGCATTTGCAGGTTTAGCAGTTCTTCAACTCTCTTGGGGTTAATGGATATACCCTTCTTAGAGACAATATGCCCAAGCAAATTTCCTTCAGTGACCCTGAATATGCACTTCTTGGGGTTGAGAGATATTCCATACCAATGACATCTCTCACAAATCTGGGCGAGGTGGACGACATGGTCATGCCTGTCCCAGGAAAAGACAGTCAAATCATCCATGTAGATGATTATGCACTGGTTCACAAGGCCCTCGAACGCAATGTCCATGGCCTTCTAAAATGTGGCCTCTGCGTTAATCAAGCCAAAGGGCATCCTCCAATATGCAAACATTCCCCACTTGGTGTGAACACCGTTTTGTCCCTATCTTCGTATTTAACCATGAATTGGTTATAGCTGGAGTACCCATCTAAGAAAGACATCATTTAGGATCCATTCACTATCTGCAACACCTCATCCAATGAGGGGAGAGGGTGATTGTCTTTCTTGGAGGCTCTATTCAAATTTTAGAAATCCATGCAAAGGTGAATTTCACCGCTCTTCTTTCTCACAGGGACCAAATTGGAAACCCATGTAGTATGCCAGATTGGAAAGATTATCTGGGCTGACAACAATTTTTGCACCTCCTAACGAATCAGAGGCTCGATCATCAGGTTGACGGGTCATTGCTTTTGTCAGAAAGGCTTAGCATCAGGTTTGAGTGGGATGGTATGAGTCATGATGGATGTGTCGTATGCCTTCAAATCCTCATACCCCCATGTGATCATGTCTATGTATTCTTGGAGAACCACGAGAATCTTCTCCTTCTCCTCAGGGGAGCAGGAGGTGCCGATGTGTATAATTTTCTCTTCACCGGGCCAATCGATGTTTGCCTTCTCAAATTTTTCTCCCTCAGAGGAGGATGATACCTTTTCCCAACCCCAAGGGTCTGAGTCAAAGATTCATTCAAGTGCGACCATCCCCTTTAGGATGGTTTTGGTTGGTAAATCCATGATCCCATCATCTTCATCACCCTATCCAGTGTCGTTGTGGTCTCGTTCCTCCACAATCTGGTCTTCGAAGACACCAACATTGGCCATGAAGGCCAGGATATGCTGATCATCCTCAAAAACCTGAAATTGGGTGACATTATTTGAGATAGACGGGGTGGGGATCATCTCAATAGAAAATCTCTGGAGTCATGAGATGGTCATAGGCTCAAGTGCGCTAGCAGAAATAGCAAGGGCATCTAGGACATAGTTGCATCACTGGGGGATAAGATCAATGCCAAAGGCATCAAAATATTCAATAAGGCTCCATGCCCAATTATGGTATGCAGCCAGCCTCTTATCATGAAATGTGTATTGACTTTGGACTTTTTTGACAATCAACTCTGAATCACCTAGGACCCAGAGTCGAGTGATTCCCTTCCTTAATGCAAATAGGAGTCTAACGACCAAGGCCTTGTACTCTGTGACATTGTTTGTGTAGTTGAACTGCAACCTGTAGGATGCAAGGAAGGATTTCCCCCATAGGTTGATTAATTCTACTCTAGCCCCACAACCCTGTTTGGATCAGGACCCATCGAACTTAAGGGTCCACAAACCACCATTTGTCATCTAGAGCTGGGGAGATGGAGTAGTCTTTGGATTATTTTTGGGATGCTTGGGGGATTTTCCTCTTGCGCTGATGGTATGTGGGTGAGGTTTACCTCCAGAGGGATTTGGGATTGAGATCCCCGGGGAAATGGCACTGCAGAAGTGCTTCCAGTAGGAATACTCGGCTCCGGGGAATCAGTTGCATGCTCTTCATTCCAGAGGGCGTCAATGTGTTGGGTAGCGATGGAAAGACAAGGCTTACACTCTAGCTCTGAGTGCTTTTGGTAATGTACCCATCACCAAGTGCCAGACAAGAGTGTGGCGGGGCTCACTGTGGCACCCTAAGAGTTAACCTCAACCCTTAATTTTTCTTCTAGGTCCTATTTTCTCTGTAGAACTATGGGATCTTCCCTAGGGGTGAAATTGAATGTTAAGATTTCAAGGGGTTGGTACACCCTTGGGGAAGTCTCAGAGAAGAAGACCTCATTAACCCTCCCGACTTTGATGAGGGATTGTTTCATCCAGGGCTCACTTTCTACCCGAATCCTGTTTGATTCTCCTTCCCAGGGGAGCCATAAGTGGGAGAAGTTGGTCAAAAAGTATCCGTTCAGGGACTTAGACCAATTCTGACTTAGTAACATCCTATAAGTCTCTGGGATGTCCATCGATTGAATATCGATTATTCTGGCTATTCTGGAGTCCTATATGAGCTGTATCCAAACATTTTTCAATTCTCCCACCATTTTCACAGCAGTTTTATCCAATTGGATTACTGCACCATTAGATGGGGTGGGTCAGAATCTGAGCTTCTAGCATATGGATAAGGGCATGATGTTGCTCGAAGCTCTGGAATCTACTAGGAAATTATGTATGTTTTTGCCTTGTATGTTTAGGTCTAGTAGGAATGGAGGATCTTTAGTATTTCCCTAGAAGACGGCTGCATTGGCGTCCTCAAAAGAGACGGTTTTGGGTGGGCGGCTGACAACTTCTGGGTTTCCCAAGAGCTTCAGAAGAGACTTCTTCTACTCGAGACAATTTAGTAAAAACTCCATCAAGGTCATGGAGTTGGTGGTTTGTTCTAGCGCCTTCGTGATGTCAAACCTTCCTCCCGGGAATTGGTGGCTTCCCTCAACTGGGTCCTTTACTTGGATAGAGCTAGAACCTTTTTGAGGGACAGGCTGGTCAGTTGTATTATCCCAAGGAGGAGTGTCCTTGGGAGGTGTTGGCGTGTAAACTAGTCCTTTACCAGCCTGGCTCTGAGTGTTGTAAGCAGTCTGTGGGTTGGTGAAGGCATTGGCCTTAAAGGCCAGAATTGACTCGTCAAAGAATCCTTGCACTTTAGATTCTTCTTCATCTTTTCTGGTGGTTCTAAAGAAGACAGTCTCATAGGTGAAGGCATCGTGAGTGGGCTCTTGCACAAGAGGCTCTAGGGGAGTAGGATCAGATGATTGTTATTTGTCTAGATGGGAAATCATGATGACCTTCTCCAGGGTGGCACAATTTACCTCATTGTGTGAGCTTGTGTCATTCAATCTACACCAATTAGTCATGGGCTGGAAGTCTACAACTGGCATAAAATGTGATGGTCTAGCACCACTCTGATTAGCATTTTGGTTCGGAGGCCAAGGCCCATTATTGAAATTTCTTCCCCTGATATTGTTGTTTCATTGGCCAGAGAAAATATTCCCTCTCTGGGAATTTGATTTCTAGGGTGCATAAGACCCCGCCTTCAGTTGACCCATGTCCACGGTTAGGGTGGACAACATTCACCAGGGGGATTCAACCTCGGCGGTCAATTGAGTGTTTGCGTCATAGTGTGGCAGTTGTTGTGGGTTTCTCAGGAAGGTAGCAATGCTCACCAAAGTCAAGGGGGACAGACCTCTAGTCATGGATGACTGGAAGAAAGGCACTCTGGGTAGTTGTGTCTATGGTTTTTTTGCATGCTGCAACTGCTTCCAAGGAAAGGATTCTAGACCCAGTGTCATCTGGGTTTGTGACAGGTACACATACCGGGCCTGTTGGTCTATCAACGGTGGCAGGGGATTCATAGCCATTGTGGGGGAACCCATTTCCAAATTGGGGTTGTATCCCCCAGCGTAAGAGGTTCCACCAGGGATCATGTTATATGGTGTGCTCTGCCCAATCCCGCCTGGGATTTGTTGAGGCCGCGGGATAGTTTTAAGGCTAGGTTGTAAACTTTTGCCAAAGTATCCCGGTCACCCGGGATGGTAGTTCTCCAAAGGAGAGTGGAAACGAAGGGTTCCATTGCATTGAGATAGGTCTTAATAGTCACTTCCATAGATGGGATGAAGGGACCCATGCACCGCTTCAGGGTATGTTGGAACTGGTGATTGAATGCTATGAGGGGTTCATTTGGTTCCTTCATGATGGAAATAAATTGGTTATGCGACCAAGCCAGGTCCATGTGTACATGGAAGGAAGCCAGGAAGGCGTCTTCCATATCGTGCCAACTGTTGATGGAGTTGGCGGGAAGATTGAGGTACCAGTTCAATTTATTCTATCCTAGGGACAGAGGGAACATCTGGGTCACAATGTCTTGATGTTGGATCCAGTGTCAGTTCATGGTATCTTTGTATGCCTACAGATGCTCTTCTACGGTTCGTGAGCCTAAGTGCTCATATCGGGGATAAATCTTTTCAGGGTGCGGGGGTAAATTGTTGGCTACACCCAAAAAAGTTCCTATTGGGGACCCGGTATTTCCAAAATAAGTAGCCATTGGGGAAGTTGGGTTTTGACTGGATTGGGCGTTAATCCCCAGGATTGTCTAGGGGGATTGGGTATTATGTGGTATGCTTGATCCCCAGACAATGGTGGCTGGCTTGACTTTCGGGGTCCGTTTCTTTTGAGCAGGGGCTCAAGTTTGACAAACCTTTCAGGATTGGGGGTGGATCTAAAGACTCTTTCAAATCTCGCTGGGGAGAATGATCCAATCCCACTGAAGGCTTGACTCCTAAAACTATGGCTTGGGGAACCCTCTGGCGGTGTAAAATCTGAATCCTAAGAGGGGGATGAGTTCATGCCCTCCTTCTAGCATCAGTTTCTGTTGATGGGACTTTATGACCGGGTCTGCCAATAGAGGCAAGTTGTCACCAGGTACCAGGGTACCGACCAACTCCGCCTGTAAAGGTTGTCTAGGGAAATGAGATTCCTGGGGCCTCCAAGCATGTGAGAGTTAGGTCTCGACAGTGTGGGGCTCAGTTGGGAGATGTGACTATTTTTTGAGGGGGATAAATGGTTATCTTCAGCTCATCAACTCTGGGGATTCAGGTAAATGAGGTTTCTCCAAGCATACATTCACTTAGAAAATAAACTTAAAAAAGATACTGCAGAGTTAGAAGTATTTCATCTACCTATAGTTATGCTAAAAATTCAAAACATCAATAATGCTCTAATACACTACACTAAATACTAAAGAAATACACAACCATTAGTTCATATTTTATCAGTAGAAAAAGAAAGGAGGTCATTAATCTACTTTAAGTATTAGAGCAAAGGAAATGAAGAACACAAAGCATAAAATACCATTAACCCAGAAGACAGAGTGCCAACAACATCATTGAGAGAACCCTTCCTTCTTCATTAACATCTTTCTAGCAAGCAATGGTGCGTGGTACAATGGTAACTCCCAAGGAGCATTTAACTACTAAAACCTTAAAACTATGGGGCATTGAGCTCTGCCACTAAGAAATGAGAAAACCTGCTTTGCTATTAACTATGGACTGCAAAATAATTAATTTCACCGACCCTTGGAATGAGGTCAGACTTATTATTTATACACATCTTCTGACCTAAACCTAACTCTAACTTATTTTACACTTTACAATAAAATACATTATCTGATGGCCGGTACTACCTACACCATGCTACAAAAGACCTTGAGATGGAAAAGGCCTGACATGTAAAAAGAATAAGACAAGAAAGATGGAGTGGAAGAATCAGCCTTGAGAAGAGAGCCAGGAGGAGAAAGAAGAAATGGATCGAGGCTACATGCCTCATAAATGGGAAAATGGTTCCCTGTCTCTGATGCGCCAGGTGTAACATTGAAATGGAACCTTGGGAAGACCATCTATCAGAAACCTCCCATTGAGCTAACATGCCTTGTTGCAGTTACCCATCTTTTGACAACCTTTATTACTACCCTGAAAGTGATCGGTCAAAATTGGGAACCATGGCACAGGTCACCTAAAGAATTAAAAAATATGTGATCTAGGACTCCGGGATCTGGGAACTTGTGTTCCAAAAGAATAAAGAATAAAAAATATGGTGTTGGTTGGATTCTCTGGAATCTAGAGAACTTTATTACTTCATAATTTTTCCCAAGATTCCATCACTTGGCTTAGGCCTTCCTCATCTTTGCCCCAGATGCTTTCCCACTGGCTGTGGATAGCCTCGAATGCTTCCTCAAATTATTTAGCCACATTTCAAAATTCATCCACCATTTTGATGGAATCATGTGACCGAATCATGTTTTCTAACAATCTAGACAACCGGCCCTAGTCAAAATCTCTGCCTGGCGGATATAGGGATTCCATCCACTCATCAAAATTGCTGAGGACATGGTCCTTCAGGGTACATGTTCCAATGGTAAAGGGATCAACTTGTGATACCCCAACCACGAATGTCTTAAATAAACCCAAGGGATATTGGGCAGCTATCAACTTCTCTTTTAAGGTCTTAACCAATTCCTTGCAAACCTCAATTTTGAGGGCTAGTGTGGAGTACTAGACCTAGAGGGAATCATATGATTCTTCTCCCAAAATGCTAGACTCTGTGGTAACCCCCTCACCTAGGCTACGGATCTCTTCCAACCCGGCTTTCCACTTCTCATATTTTTCCAAGTCTAGCTCCCATACATGAGCAGAGCTTCTCACATGGCTGAGGACAAGCTCAACCCTATATAGGTCTGGGAGGGACACCGCTAGAAATTCTCTCATAGCTATTATTTTCTCAGTTTCCCACTCATCCACTACTTGTGCCTTCTTCTTCATTATCCGTAGTGAGTCCATGTCACCCTGTGCAAGCGGCAATCCAAGAGAGGGAGTCCTAGGGTGGACTTCAGCTAAAGGCTATGTTAATTCTGACAGTAGTGCAAGGAGATTGGCATTTGTTTCTCTTTCCTCTTGCAGCTTCAGGCCTTGCTTTGCATACTGGGCCTCTATTGCCCTGGTAGCCTCCTTTAGCAAGTCTAATTCTCCTTTCTTGTCTCTTTTCCCCAATTCTACCTCCATTATACTATAGTCTTCAGGCCTTGCGACCGCTGCATCTATGTTTAATGGGGGTGTTGCGATGACCGCAACGGTGCTGCCTGCTGGGTTGGTCCAGAGAGTATGGACCACCCGTGCCCTTTTTCGGGTGCTCTTTACCTCAGCATTCCTCCCCATCATCTCAGCCAATGATAGTGGAGCGCTTGTAGTCACCACCAGGGATTTCCTTTTCTTTGTTTCTACTAGCCATTGGGGCAGCTGGGGAAACCTTTCTGCCAATACCTGTTCATTGGGATCAATTTCAGAATCTAGCAGCACATTCCCAGAGTCTACATTATCCTTGGGCTCTTCTTCCTGCTCCTATTTTGGTTCCTTCTGTTCTTGTTTTTTTCTTATTTCTTTATCTCTGGGACCTTCCATATTTTATTCCATACTGACGTTCTCTACAAAATCACTCAGGACCTTTTCCCCAGTTTCAGTTTCTGTATTTTCAGGGACTTCATCTTCCCTGGTGGTACTGGCAGCTTCTTTGTTTGCCTCCTCTAGGACCTCTTGGTCCATTGGCTGATGCTATTCCTGGGCCTTACTGGCCTCATCTCCTAAAACATTTTCCTCCATCAGGACATCTTCTAGAGGTAGGTGAGGTCGCTGGCCAAATTTTAACAAGGTGACGGCTGTTACGACCTCACCAAAAGTGCTTTGGGGCAGTTGGTCACCCAAAGTTTCCAAAGGCACCTAGAGCATGATGGTTGGAGGTACGATTGTTCCCTAGGGTCTAGGTTCTCCTTCCATTAGTGGATCAAGTGTAGGCTCCCTTGGAAAATCCATAGTCCCTTGGACTAGTAACCTTTCCTGTTTAGACTCGGTATTTTCCTCCCAAGCCTCTTGCTCTGATATAGCCTTTCCATGGGGATTTCTTCTTCTATAGGGGCCTCTTCTTTATCTTGAGCCTCAATCTCCTCTACAACAGTATTGACACTATGTCAGATCTCCAGAAGCTCCTCCACTAAGAAGGTATCATAAAAATCATCATGTGGTGGAGAGGAGTCTGAGATATCCTCAAGTTCAGGAGAATCTAGACTTACATCCACTGGAGGCTTCTCAGGCATACCAAGGGCGACGCTTGGTATAGGGGTCACAACTATTTTATTTTTTCTGGTGAGAGAAGCCCTGGTATCTAGAATACCGAAAGACTCTGCCTTAGCCAAAGTCTTCTTATTCATCATTGCTGCCAACGAGGGGGGTCCCGTTGGGAGAGCAGATGCCATTGGAGTGATTGGGAGACTGGTAGCCACCTGCATGCTAATTTGTTAGCTGGCCAATTTTTCTGACTCCGTCTGATCATGTAACTTGGCCATCAAGAGTGTGGGAATCTGAGGAGGTGCCTTGGGCACCAGGACTCCCTCTTTTTATTTTCCTTTATTTTTACTTTCTTCAGTGGGTGTGGTAGACGAAGAAGGTCTGTCGCCGAGTGAAGAAGGTATGGTCTTCTTGACCGCTAATTTCTTTTGGGTGAATTTTGGGTACACCTAGGCAAAGTACCTATGACTTGCTTCGAGGATGGGGTGGCATACCCCCATAATTGTTAAATCCTCTGAAGTGGCCCAATCCACTGGAGGGAGGTCTAATTTGTCCAATCCCTATCCCTTGTATTCTAGATCTTCTAGCGGCCCACCATCTTTGAAACCCTTCAAAAAAGTCTGAAGGTCTAGCGCTTCCATGAGCCCTTTGCTCATTCTTGTGTGTTTCCAGGCCCTGAGATCAAAGGTGTCCTGGAATTTTTCCCAGAAGTCTTCAATATCATCTTCATGAGGGGGGATGCCCTAGGTAGTGTAGCGACAATCTTGCCGTGGGGATCATAGTTTCTCTTGGCGTGATTGAATTCAACCAGCCCCAACCCTTTTAACTCATTATCTGCCTCTCGGGTAGTGGTGAGGCTACATGTGTAATCCCCACAAGAAAAGGGGAATGGGATGTTGACAACCTTCTTCAATGTGAAGAAGGTGTGCAGATCCATCATCTACCTATAGAACTCTAAAAGAATTATCCTATCTCTGCAATACCAGGGAAGGAGGTAGGGCTTCCCATTGAAGCCTGTCACCCTGATGTAAGTGTGATGCCTGAATTGAATGAAATATTGGCCATAAGAATTGACCAGTTTCATTGCCACCTATGAGAGGTGGTACCCAAAATCTCGGGTAAGTGCTAGAATATTGTGGTAAATGAAGGCGTCATTTACTCAGCAAAAATTCTGGAAGCTGAGCTCCCACTGCAATTGGAGATAATGGTCCCAAGGTGTGACTTTTCTTAGGCCAATCTCGAGTTCCCCGACTATTCCTAGTCCTTGGAAATCTGGCCTTTGTTGTGCCAATGCCCACAGCACATATGAAGTCATGTAAAATTGTGAATGCTGGGTGATGGTCCTCATTTATGTATCTACATGATTAGATATAATTTTTGCCCAGTTGAAAGTCCTGTTATGTGTTGTTATGCAATACAAGAAGTAATACATCCATGCTGAGAATTCCTGGGCATGGGCTCATCCAAAGATTATGCACAAAAATATAATGCCCGCTTGAATGGGCTCCTTGAAATCCCTGCGGGGAATCTCCAATTTTATTCTCTTATAGTCTCACTTTGGAGACTTCAACCAGTGATTATTGAGGTGTTTCCGGGAAATGATTTCAGCTTCACTAAATTCCTTTAGTGAGTTGGCCTTGGTGATGACAACGGACCCTTTGAACTACAGAATTACCAACCCGGAAGCAAAGGTGGGAGCATCCAATATGACGATTGTGGTGGGATATTGCAGGGGTTGGGGATCTGGGAGCAAGACTGAGTGAGTGGCCACATTATACAATACTGCTAGCTGCCAGATTAGTTTGGGTGTTTGCACCGCATATGGAAAGTTTGCAGCCTTTATAATGTCGAAGGCAGATAGGTAAGTGGCTATCTTATCTCCCTGCTCCTTCAACCTGTAAGTGGTCTGGATTAGACCTTGTAATTTGGCCCAAGTCCCGGGATACAGATCTATTATCTCTTGAACCTTGAAGTCAATCTTAGACCCCAAAATACCCCCATATTTTAGATACTTGGAGGTTAAAGGAAGCTTTGCTAACATTCTTTCCATCTTTGATTTTATGGCTGCCCGAGTAGAGGTGGTTGGTAGTTTTAGACTATCAGGAGGTGCGAAATCGTCAAACATTTTCAATCAGTTTATCAGCAACCTGTAAGACCGAAAAACTATCAGAACATATATAAACATGAATTATAACTCTGGGAGATTCCTCAACAGTCTGCACCTGCCAAAAAAATGTTAGTACATACATCAAAAGTTCCAGAGTATTTGAAATGAATATGACTTAGCATTCCGGAGTGTGTTGGCACAGTGACAAGGAAAAGAAGAAGATAAGATCTTGCTGGGAGTCTAGAGTCTAGACAAACTGGCTATTGCTGATGTGACTGGCAATAAGCTGTACTCTGGTTGATGTGCGTTGGCACGTGGTAAAATGATAGGCAGTGTAAAGACAGTTATGGCATTGATTAGGACAAGGGGGCCGAAATGGGGCAAAATTGAGTGCTAGATTGGACACATTTTAAATGCCATACATGGGAAATTAATCCCGCCATCAATGTGATGAGACAGAGGAGAGAGAAAACCACCATGGTTCGAACCAGCAAGGTGCCAAGTTTGAACCGTGGTGACTCTTTCTCAACGAGTTCTATCTCGTCAGGTAGAGATACATGACAAAGCACGAAGAAATCACAAGCTCTGAGGGATATACACAACATATCTACATAATATACATGAGGGCTGAGGGCCACAACATATATACATGCAAAATACAAAAATATACATCAATATACAACACGTAGAGCAAGGACCCTAACGCAAAAAATACAATGTACAAAAATATACATTATCCTACAACTGCACAGAGGGTGGACAACCCTCTGGCAGAGCTGACCCACCAACGGGTGGCAGACCAAACAACATAAAATGCAAAACCAAAAACAAACAAAAACAAAAAACAATGAAATAAAAACAGACAGAGCGAGGGAAGGAACCAGAAGAACCAACCTGTGAATTTGAAGAATGGTGAAGGGAAGAGGCACTAGGATTTCTCTGCAACAACTTTGACCTCCAACGCTCATGAACAACCACCGAAGATCAAATCTTTGCTACCCACTAAGCTTAAAGCAATTCACACTTAATCACACTCAAATCGCCAAAGAATCGCTCTGAAAACTCTAAGTGTTTTTAATCATGGTAACTGTGAAAATGACATGTAAATCTTATTTATACATGAGGTAAAAAGCAAGTTACCTTCTCTCTGCAAACTTTGGAACAAGCGGCTCTCCAGACTCTGGGCCTGGGGATTCCAAACAACCATGTCTTCTTACAAGAAGGAGACATCATGGTAGAGAATCCCAGAGTCTGGAATCCAATTTCTAGAAAGGAAACAACCAACTCTGGGACCGGGTCCCAGAGACACGAAAGAAAAAAGAAAAACAAAACAAACCCTCTGGGAAGATAAACCAGAGAAGAAAACAAAAGAAACCAAAGGCAAAGAAAACAAGGCAAGAGCCAAAAGCAAAAAGGGGGACCCAACATTTTTCACAAAAAATGTAGGGACGGGTATGCAGGGCATAACACAATCAAGTATAACTTCAACCTTCTCAGGATCCATTTTCAAACGATCAGTTGAAATCACAAAACCTAAATATACAAGTTCTTCTATCATGAAGGAACAATTTTTCAAATTAATTAGCAACTTTTCCTCTTTCAATCTCTCCAATACCTATCTAATGTGCAACAAATGATATTCTCTGGTCTTACTGAATATCAGAATGTCATCCAAGTATAAAATAAAAAATTTACTCAATAATTTCTTCAAAACCTCATTCATTAACCCCATAAAAGTACTCGGTGCATTAGTTATACCAAAAGGCATAACCAACCATTCATACAAACCTTCTTTGGTCTTGAAAAAATTATTCCATTCGTCACCTTCTCTCATTCTGATATGATGATATCCACTCTTCAAATCAATCTTGGTAAAATATTTTTCTCCACTCAAACAATCCATTATGTCATCCATTCTCAGTATAGGGAACCGATACTTAACTATTATCTTGTTAATAACTCTTGAATCAATACACAATCACCATTCTCCATTCTTCTTAGGTACCAACATAGTTGGTACTGTATGTGGAATCAAAATTTCTCTAATCAAATCCTTCTGCAACAACTCATGAACTTGTCAGTTGAGTTCCTCATTCTAGGTTGGTGTCAATTGGTGGCATGCCTTGTTTGGAAAACTAGCTCCACGAATACGAACCATACAATGAGTAATATCTCTCATCATTGGAAAACCGTTAAGTACATTATTTGAAATGATCTCCTTATACTCAGTGAGAAACTTCTCAACCTCTTCAGGAACTTTATCTTATGTTTTCTCACTCAATTTGTTAGGAATCAAAGCATAACAAATATTATTTCTCTTTATATCCTTAATAAACTCTCTACCTCCCATCAAACAAAATTTCATAGATTTTCATATCTCTGCAATCGATTCTTCAACCAAAGGTAACAAGATTTTCCTCTTGCCATCAACCCAAATAGTATATTTGTTCAATCTTCCATCATGTATAGCATGTCTATCATATTGCCAAGATCTACCCAACAAAATATGACAACAATACATAGGCATAATATCACACAACACCTTATCATAATACTTTCCAATTTTCAAATTCACTAAACATTGTTCACTAACCATAATTGTAGGCTCATCATTGATCCATGAAATATGATAGGGCTTCGGGTGATTCAATCTTTCCAATTGTAACTTTTTGACCATCTCCTCGGATGCCAGATTCTCCGAGCTCCCACTATCAATAATCACCTTCCAAAATTTGTCTACAACTCTGGATCTGGTCTTGAACAAATATTTTCTTATAGGATCTTGCTTATGGTTTTCACTCCACAATATTCTTTCGACCATCAGGTTTCCTTCCTTTTCAAGTTTATTCAGTGAGTCTTCTTACACCAAAGCATTTCTACTACTACCAAATTTATTTCTTGCATGTGTACAATCAAATGATCTATGACCCTCTTATCCAAAATTGTAAAAATTTCCTTGGAATCCTCTTCTACCATATCCACCTTGGGAGTAATTACATCTTCCTCTAAATGAGCTTCCACCTTTCCACTCAGTCTTTTCCTGGTCTTGATCTATCTTGTCCTGATCAGATCTACTATTTTCACCATAAGATCTACCTCTTCCTCTATGGTATCTACCACCTCTTCCTCTTTGTCTTTTCTCATGTCTTTTATTCAATTTCTCCTCATCTTTCAGGGCAAACTGATAAGTTTCTTCAATACTCTCCATCTTTACCAAACTAATTTCTTCTTGAATAGAACTCCTTTTAAGCCATTCATATATCTTGAAATTATTTCCACCTCATCTTTAGTATGTCTAGATATGATATCTAACCTATAAAATTCCTTCATGTAATCCTTCACAGAACTATCTTTCTACTTCAAACTTTGAATTTTCGTAACTAGGTTAATCTGATAATCACAAGATAGAAACTTTCCCTTCAAATTGTATCATCTTATCCCATACCTTGATTTTGTCTTTACCCTTTTTCTTTTGGTTCATTTTCAGATGCTCCCACCACAACGATATATGACCTTTCAACTTTGTGCTTGGAATTTTCACCTTTTTCTCCTCTGATATGTTCTCATACTCAAAGTATTTCTCCATCTCAATTATCTAGTCTATCAACTCATCTGAATCCAACTTTAGACTATAATCAAGAGGATTAAACTAAGGTGTGGACTTCAAAATTGTCAATGCCTTCAGGAATCTTTCTTCCCCTTGATCCATTATAGGTTCAGGTGCAACCTCCTCCTACACTTCCTTGGCTTCATCATCACTAACATCCTCAAGATTTCTTCCTCAATGATAGGCTATCTCAACAACTTCCAATCTAGTAGAAATCTGCCTTAGCATATCAGCTAAGCCTTGATCTACATTTCACTTCCCTTGAACCATCTTGAAACCCTCTACAATTCCAGGTCAGATCACAATCTACTACCCCTAAACAAACAACCAACTAGGATTTACAAGAAGGAACCTCAGATCTAACCTACACTCTGATACCACTTGACACAAAGAGGGATAGTACTTAGGGACAAAGGCACTCCCAAGCACAAAACTAACTTGCAGATACACAACTCGGAAGCTCAAACACAAAGAAGGAGAGAAGGAATACAAAAATTTCTATTATTTCATCAAAATTCATACATGTCGGGATGTAAGGTCTTCCCAGGTATGGCCAAATACATTCAAATATATTATAGAACAATCCTTATACATGCAAGGTCACAAACCTCAATCCAAACTCCCATCTAAAACTCCTAACAGTTACCCCTAAACTAAGAACAAAAACTAAATTTATACAAGAGGCTACCAAAAAGGTCGGCACAAAAGATCCTAAATCTCTAGCATAAGAAAGAGAAATGACCTAGATTTAGGTCCACATACA
This sequence comes from Thuja plicata, assembly GCA_018584345.1. NCBI lineage: Eukaryota > Viridiplantae > Streptophyta > Pinopsida > Cupressales > Cupressaceae > Thuja > Thuja plicata. The sequence continues at coordinate 878,887 of MU228523.1, read as the reverse complement.
TCCCAATGAGAGATCCCAAATTAATATCATGACCAAAATTAAATGCAGAAGTCAACCCAAAGATCCAAAAAAATAAAATACACTCAATGAGATAGGAAACATAAAACCACTGAGCCACCGAGACCAATCAGTGAAACCACGCTAAGAACAATAACCGAGTTTAGTCGGTGAAACAAAACAAGAACCTTTAACTGAGAACTCCAGATTAGTTACCGCGTAGTCTACCAAAAGTTTTGAACAACATAGAGAGCTCAAAAGAAAAAAATATTTTTGGTTGATAGAGGATTCCCAAGAACCCAAGATGCTCCTACATCAAAGTTGGAAGTTAGGATTTTATTCAAACCATTCGGGTATTAATATCTCCTAGGTGTAGGTTTATGAAATGATTGGTATAGAGGATATGGGCCATTGACCCTATACATGATTGGTGTTTCCCTAAAGGCATTAAAATTGTAAGAGGGTAAGGTGGAAGCCTTATAAAATAAGGAAATAAAATTAAATCAATCTTTCTATCAAACGCTATGGATTTGTTGCAATCTCCACACTTCATTGAAATTATGGAATTTAAAGTTGTTCATAAACATTTTTGGGTGGGGAATAAGCTTAAGTAAGCCATGCAACATTATGACCTCTGGAATGGTCATGCACTAGTTGGGGGTTTTTTCTATAGACACCAATTGATGCATAAACATGAGTTTTTGGTTTCTTATAATGGAATAAAATGGTCAATTGAGAAACAAAATGCCAAGTTTTTGAGAAATTCAATTCAAGAAACTTCTCCTGACCTTGATTTGCAGCTAGAAAAAAATTGAAGTATATTGTTTATGTCGTGATGGACTTATTGGGTATGCAAAATACACCTGTTATCCCATGATTCACTCCTCTCTCTCTGCCATCACACTGGAATGTGGATTCTTTGAGAAAAATTAGGAGGGTTGGGAAGGAGCGATGAGATATTTTGGCTTCACAAAATAGGGTAGGTTTTTGTACTTCAGGTTGGATTCCATATGCATAGACTGGTCAAGGGTGTGATTGGGAGGTTGTGGCCGTCTCCACAGTAGGTTCTAAACTAAATTCACACGATGTCCAAGGGAGTGGATGGGATATTTCTACTCCTGCAGAGTGCTCTAGTGGTTGGGCTTCAGGTTGGTCGTCACAGTCTTAGCCTGAACATGCAAATATATAGAATGTTGAGAGGAGTTTCTGGGAGATATCCACTACTGATGAATAGTGGATGGTCATGGGGAGTGGCTATGATGGAAGAATGAAGGCTCAGTTCTTAGTTGGAAACATGGCATTGATAGCAATAATTAGACTTCAAATTTTGGGACTATGTTGGGTGATGCGACGCGCTCCCCTTCCCACAAGTGGTTAATTATGTGGTGTTCCATGTTCACTAACAGTCATGGCTTTTGGTGCAACGGTAAATGGGCCCTACAAGTGGTATCAGAGCTTGATCAACTTTTGATCCTAGTTGTTGGGTAGGGTTTTTTGAGCT
>MU228523.1:859098-873376 GCA_018584345.1 Thuja plicata | reverse complement strand
GTTTGGAGTCTATGGGCCTTTTGGCCTATAGCGGTTAGTTCCTGTTATGTTCCTGTTGCTCTTACAAGGTGTTCGACAAGTGGGAGAATGTTAGGAATAAGGTGTCTCAACCTTGGATAATTCCTATATTTTTTATTTGTTTTGTAAAATGTATTTCTTGCAAATAATGTTGATGTGTGGGCATCTTGAATTGTGTGTAAGGAGATCATGGTTAAAACGGTTATGACAGATTCCTATGACACGTAAGAGCTATGTCAATGTAAGAGCTATGTCAGGAAGATTAAATGATAGGTGAAGACATGTGGAAATTGATAAATTTGAGTACTGTACACTCTTTCCCAATCGGAGAATGGTAAAAACCCTAATACGATTATCTTTTGGAGTAGCCCTAAAAAGTGAAGCGCATGATATAAGCGTTTGTTAGGGTTGCGAAGAGATGTGATGTGAGTGTATTGTTGGAACAATTTATGCTGCCGTGATTTGTCTTCAAGGGTTTTGAAATCTTCTTAAAGAACTTGCATTCCAAGTGTATTGTAAGTTGTAATAGTTTTGATCAATACATTGTGCAGGTTTTGGAGTGCTGGGGTTTTTTAGCGAAAGGTTTTCCCCAGGGTATATCATTGTGTTATTCTCTATTTTCTGTATGCATGGTATGTGGTTGCAATATCTTTGTTAAAGTAGTTAACGAATCTGTAATTGTAAGGATTTAAAAGAATTTGCACAATACTTTCCTTTAGAGATTAGCGTAGGAAGCTGTTTCCGCACCTGAGTTTCCTTACAAGTGGTATCAGAGCCAGGTTTTGGCTTGGTCATGGGTTCAAATCTCCCCGGTGCCTTCCCGACCCACGTAAGCACCTGGTATGCGCGTCAAGGGGGATATTGTTGGGTGATGCGACGTGCTCCCCTACCCACAGGTGGTTAATTATGTGGTGTTCCATGTTCACTAACAGTCATGGCTTTTGGTGCAACGGTAAATGGGCCCTACAGACTATACATACGGTGGTCTTGTGGTTAGGGCCCAATTACTATTTTGTAATGTCTTACCTTTTTGTGTCTCGTAACCTATATGGTGTGAACTATCATGATTAATCCCTAAGTAATTTGATTTTGATACAATTGTAATGTTCATAATACTTGGATATATTGTAATGAGCAAGGATCCTGGATTTTCTTGCTGGCTCTTTCCCAGTTGAGCTCTCAAACCAGTTTAATTATAAATAATATATATAGTTGATTGACCACTTTTACTTTAAAAAAAAAAATTGGATCCATGTAACCTGAATAATCAAATTTTTTGCATAATTAGTTAGTACAACCTTGTTCTTGGTGTATGTCAGGAACATCAAAAATGTGTTCACTTGCTAAGGAATTTGTACTTTAGTGTGCCTCTTATAGTATGAAAGGTTTAATTCCCATTTTAATATGTGTAAGGAATAATTTTAATATTATGAGGATATAAAGTCAAGCATTTTAATTGCCAAAGGGTTGTAAAGGCTCTACTTTATCAAGTGGGTATACATTAACTAAATTCTCGTATGCCAGAAATATACAATAGAGAAAAATATGAAGCGAGAATGCACATATCTTGGATATATATAAAAATACCAACCCTAGTTGATGGAACAACCCAATTTAAACATGTATAAAATAATGAGTACTGATCTAAGAGGAAAAATACCAAATTATGAGTGAGATGCATCAATATGAAAGTTCTAGTAGATAATGTAAGGGAACTATTAAATTGCATTTCAAAAGGAAAAATAAGGGGAAACATGGACACACTTGAGTAAGGAATTAAATCTTGTTTGAAGTATAAAGGTACATATACACAACCTATCCTCATACTTGTATGAGCTTGAATTGTGAGAGAAACTTCTTAACACCCCTTGGGTTATGTAATGGATCTTGTGGAAGTGCTGAATGTGAGGAGATGGTTATGGAAACCATGAAAATATAGTCTTGGTGACATACAAATGGGCTAATAAATGTGTTGAATCTCAAGTGGGTTATATGTTTCACCCAACTTGGGTAAGAGAAGGGTAGATGCCATGGATGGCCTACCTAATAGTGAAATTCATGAAAGATTTGTATATCCAACAAAGACTATGAATGTGTTATTGTAACATGATGTGTTGGTGAAATGATGTGTTTGGAATGGAATGTTATTAGTCATATCTTTTAGTGTTTTAATTTGGTAGAAGCTCTATAGCATATGCTATATGAGACATGCACTATGTTGATAAATAAAGGATCTCCATTTTTTGTAAGATTCTAAAGGACGTTAGTCCCTATAGACCTTCCCACATGTAGTAGCACAAATGTTAGTTCATGGTGCAAACCCAGTCCTTAATGCATTTTCCCATGGCCTAAGGATGGTTCCTTTTATGATAGTTATTATTGGATGTTGTGGAAGGTATATTGGATTTTCAAAAATATGGTATTATAGCATCATTATTTATCATGTCCCGCGATGTGTGGGATCATTTTTTTGTTACATTATACTATTGTGGTTAGAAAATCACCAATCCCCTCCTCCCTCTTAGTGAACTTAATAAGGCCACACAATTCTCATGATGTGCAAGCATTGTTTGAATGTGAATTATTGCTTTAGTTTTTTTGTTGAAGAATTTCTTTCATCTTTCTTGATATTTCCAACAATGCAAAAAAATTACTGTTGGGCTACTTAGCCAAATTTTGTTGATGGTCCTATTTGCCTCAAGGAAAATTCTTTACTTGATTTTAATTAAATATTTACTAATGTGGTCACTCTTGAATTTTAAAGTTTATCTTTGATTTTAAGTTTGTTTATTGAGGTTGTTTATTGTTGAAAAGAGTTGGCAAAATATGTTTGTGATGTGTCCACTATAAACTTTCATACCCAAGAATGGTTCCTGACAAGTTGTATGAGGGATTAGTTGCACAGGGGAATTTACTTTTATATGGTATCCTTAGAGAAGGTCCCCTTGACTTTGTGTGTTTCGCGTTGAGTTAGATTATGGTACACCCGCATATAATCATGTACTGAATTATTACCTAAACAATGTGAAGTAATAAATGGACATAATGGGAAGTAATTACCATTGATGACAGTAAGAAGTGATGGGGATATATATTTTTATCTTGATCAGATCGGTACACAGTGAAATTGCAAGGCTATGAGTTATCAACATCTAGAGTAATGCTTAAGATACATAAGAATTATGAAATGTAAATAAGAGGGCCTGTTATCAAATATACTCGCATGCGTCTAGACTTCAAGCATTGAAAACTTTGAGTAATATTTCTATGAATGAAGACATTAAAAATTAGAGAATTATAAAAAGGATGCATGCATAAGATGCATTAGGCTGTGTAGAGGAGATAAATTGATCCATTATATGTTAAGTTATTCATAAATTTGTGAAGTGCCTAAATGGGGACATATATATCTTTATCTTGATTTATACCTCAAGAACTACATTTAATAAGCTTAAGGGATAAGCATTCACCCATAACATAAGTATGTATGTACATAGTATTCTAATTTAATTATCTCGTCAATAAGATTAAAGTTTTTATGTTTTAGTAGTGTCCTTAGATGAGGAGTATGTGCCTTAATTTGGATGACTTCCAGGAGGAAATCAAAGACAATGCGGGGGGGAAGATGTAGGACCCCTCCTCTAATGTATCAAATAAATAATTAACTCTACGAATATGAATATTTTATAGAAGATTAGAAAGATTAAACTTTTGAAGGATCGTAGTATGGAAACTGTTGATGAAAATTATTCAATTGTGTATTGTCATTGATGTTTATACAAATATAGTGATGTTTACACAAATGTCTAATCCTATCCGAGAACAATCAGTTTATGCCAAGAACCCTCAGGCATTGAAGAAGACCAAAGTGATTTTTCAGTTCTAACCGAGTTCACTTGGGCATTACAATTTTGGTTGGGCATTGAAGGATTTCAGTATTAATCGAGTTATGCTTTTAGTGACAGCCAACTAACAACAATTTATATTTTATGGTTAATTGGTTACATGAAGCTGAAAAAATTAATTTTTATTGATTATTTGGAAGGTTATTAAGGCCGACTTGACAAGGCTTATCATATATATATAAGGTCAAGTTTGTATTGAATATGGTGAAAGTAAGAAAGTGAGATATGTGTTTATGACATGAAGTGTGGAGGCGAAATCAGGTAGGATTCTGATTAAGGACAAAACATACATAGCTACAACAGAATATCTGATTAGTGAGGATCAATTAATTAAAACTAGAGTAGATATCTAAATCAGCAAAGAGAGTTGCTTCTCCAAATAGGCCAATCCATTTTTACTCTCTAACAATTGTAGCAGTGATCAAGATCTCTTTACAGAGTAGACTTAATAGTCTTTTGTAAATCCTCTCACAAGATGACATTTTCTACATTGATGTGTTTGAAGACCTCTAACAAGGCCACTCCTTACAGGGTAATTAAATCCTCTAACAGGGTCACACCTAACAGTGTGTTATTGTAACCTTTAACAGGGTTGGCTCCTAACAGGGCTCACTTAAGAAGAGTGAAAAATAGTTACTAGTTGTAATTGGTGGTTTTTCCCATATTGGGTTTCCACGTTAAATCTTGGTGTTATCTGTGTACATTTTATTTTCTTTATGGTTTATGTTTCTACAATTAATTACTAAAGGATAATCACAGTTAATATCTTAAGATTTTCTATGTAAATTGAGTGACAATAAAATATCCATGTTAACCGAGCAATAGTGATAAATTTGTTTAAGATATCTAAGGGACTTGGATTTGTTTTTGTGGCAACTAATTCACCCTTCCCCTCTCACTTACTCAACTCATTTCCAATAATTGGTATTAGAGCAACAAGTTCTTACAAGGAAGGTTTAAAGGCCTAATCTAAAGATCAGAGATGTCTTACCGAAGGAAGATCCCTAAACTTAACAAGGACAACTTCACTACATGGGAATATTTGATAAGGATACATATATCTACTATTGGAGACACTAGTTTTTGATTCCTAGATCACAAGTATGTGGAACCGCCGAGACCTATGTCTATGGAACAAATGGTGGACATGAAGCATCATAACATAATGATGATTGATATTGCTTCTTCAATCAGCTATTCTCAATTTGATGAAGTCAAGGACTGCCCTACTGCCTATGATATGTGGAAGAAAATAAATGATATACATGGAGGAGATGATTATGTAAAGAGAGCCAAAGAAGAAATTCTCAGAGGTCAGTTTGATCTGATGAAAATGAAAGGAGAATATATCACAAAGTAAAGTGAAAGAATCAAGAAAGTGTCAGTGAAATCAGAGCTGCCAGTGGAAGAATTGAAGACAGAATAGTGGTTAGAAAGGTATTGAGAACTTTACTTCCTATCTATGCAATTAGAGTTTCATCTATTCAAGAGATGAGATGTACTAATGATTTAACTCTAGATGGATTGGTTGGAAGACTTACAACTTTTGAGTTAGACAACTTTGAAAATTATTCTCCTAATCCTAGCAATCTTGAGTCTGCATTCAAAGCTAAACTAAACCTTGGAAAGATGAAAGGAAAATAGATTGACAGTGACAGTGATGAAGATCTGGAAATAATTGAAGCATTACTTGGAAAGAGAGATGCAAAATGAAAAGGACAGTACAAAGGAAGAATACCATTGATTTTTTTTTCATGTGATGAGGTTGGTCACATTGCTGCTAAGTGTTCGAACAAAGAAGACAAACGTGAGAGAAAGTTCAACAAGTACAAAGGAAAGAAATATTTCAAAATCTACAAGGACAAAGGTATTAAATCTTGTTATATTGCAAAATATTCTGATAGTGATGAAGATGAAGATTAAATGGTTTACATTGCTATTAAGGATGAGTCAGATAATGAAGATAATGAAAAGACAACACTATACTCTCATATTAGCAAGACTAACACTTGGATAATTGATAGTGGTTGTTATCACCACATGACTGGTGATAAAACTAAATTTGAACATCTTGAGCACTATGATGGTGGGAGTGTCAGTTTTGGGAATGATGAACCCTTCTATGTGAAAGTTAAATATTGCATTTCTCTAACTGAAGGAATAAAATGTGATAATGCTTATTGGGTTGAAGGACTAAGGCGTAATCTACTAAGTATGGCATAGCTGAATAACATTGGTTTTAAGGTAGAATTCATGAATGGTAAAGCCAAGCTTCTGGATGGTAAGGAAAACCTAGTTGGAACTGGTAGGAAAACAAAAGGTAATCTATTTTATCTTGATCTCAATGAAAGTTCATGTTTTATTGCACAAGTAGAAGAAAGATGATTATGGCATAAAAGGTTGTGTCATGTAAACTTTGATAACCTAATAAACATAAGAAAGAAAAAAAGAGTAAGAGGTATTCCTATTTTGAAGAAACCTGAATTAGCAATATGCAAACAATGTCAAATTGGGAAGATGGGAAAAACTATTTTCAAGAGAAAGAATTACAATACAGAAGAAGTCTTGGAATTAGTGCATACTGATTTGTGTGGATCAATTGGAACAAATTACACAGGTGAGAAGTATTTCATTCTATTTGTTGATGACCATTCCAGAATGATGACTGTTATGTTTCTCAAAAAAAAATCAAAAGCTTTTCAGAAGTTCAAATGGTACCTTTCCAGAGTTGAAAAAGAAACAGGAAAGAAACTTAAATGCCTAAGATCTGACAGAGGAGGAGAATTTATTTCTAATGAGTTCAATGAATTCTGCAATGAAAGAGGAATCAAGAGAAAAGTATCTGCCCTAGGTACACCATAGCAAAATGGTATAGAAGAAAGAAGGAACATATCCATTATGGATTGTGCAAGAACCTTGATGATTGAAAAGAATGTTGCTACAAAATACTAGAAGGAAACCATCAGCACTGCAATCCACACCTTGAACCAAGTTCAACTAAAGAAAGGTACTGAGAAGACACCTTTTGAATTATGGTATGGCTATAAACCTAATGTTCATTATTTCAAAGTATTTGGAAGTAAATGTTACATCTTGAGGGAAGAAATAAATGGAAAATTCAATGTAAAAGGTTATGAAGGTATATTCTTAGGCTACTCTTGAAAAAGAAAAGTATATAAATGTTTGAATCTTACTACTCATAAAGTCATAGAAAGTGTGCATGTAAAGATTGATGATTTTGCATAGATAAATGAAGAACATAGTAGTAAAGAGACCGAGGACTACAAAAGTTTTTTGTACTATGAACCTGATACTATACTCAAGACACAGGCAATGGTGATTGGACAACAACCATGTCAACCACTGAATTCATCAGCACAAATCTTGTTGCAACTTGTGCAACCAGCGTTGCTAACTGAAGAAATCGAGTCAGACTGAAGAAACCAAGTCACAAAAAGAGGGAACCAAGTCACATACAGAGGCACCCGAGTCTCAGACAGAGGCACCCAAGTCTCAGACAGAGGCACCCGAGTCTCAGATAGTGGAACCCGAGTATTAGACAGAAGAAAAAAATAGAATATTTGAGCATGGTGAACCAAGTGGATCAAGCCCAAAATCAAAGAGGAAGGAACCTATACTTGCAAAGTATGTCAGAAGGCATCATGCACCTGAGAAAATAATTGGAGATCAGACAGAAGGTATAATGACAAGGAACAAAATCAAAGGTACATGTTTACTTAGTGAAATTGAACCTATAACTATTAAAGATGCATTGAATAATGAAAGCTGGATCGAAGCAATGAATGAAGAGATTGAGAAGATAGAAAAGAAAAAAACCTAGACTCTTGTACCTAGACCAAAATATAGGAATGTGATTGGTACTAAGTGGGTTTTCAAAAACAAGATGAATGAAAAAGGAGAAGTTTCTAGAAACAAAGCAAGACTACTATGTAAAGGATATGCTCAAGAAGAGGGTATTGATTATGGAGAAACTTTTTCTCCTTTTGCAAGACTTGAAGGAGTCAGAACTCTCTTGGCATATGCTGCACATAAAGGATTCAAGGTATATCAAATGGATGTAAAATCTGCATTCTTGAATTGAATTCTAGAAGAGGAAATCTATATTGAGAAACCTGAAGGTTTTGTAGATCCTAGCAAAAGGAATATGGTTTTCAAACTGCACAAAGCATTGTATGGACTAAAAAAAGATCCTAGAGCCTGGTATGAAAGATTGCATGGTTTCTTGATAATTATTGGATTTCATATAACTAATGAAAATAGTATCGTGTACATCAAAGAAGGACCTTAGAACAAGATACTATTAGCAGAGATATTTTTGGATGATACATTTTTTACTGGTTATGATGATTTATGCAAATCATTCTTCGAAGCTATGAGTAAGGAATTTGAGATGTCTATGTTTGGTGAAATCAAATTATTTTTTGGTTTACAAGTTTATCAGATGAAGGATGGTATCTACATTACTCAGTCTAAATACACCAAAGAGATACTGAAGAAATTTGGGATGGAAGATTCCAGACTAGCTGGAACACCTATGCCTACTAGGCATAAGTTGTCTAAAGATGATGATTCAAAGGAGGTAAATCAGACTACCTACAGATCCATGATTGGTAAACTTCAATATGTTGTTCACACTAGACCTGATATTGCATTAGCATTCAGTATTGTTGCAAGGTTTTTAGCTAATCCTAGAGAGAATCACTTAATGGCTATCAAAAGGATTCTGAGATATCTTAAGGGTACTGAAGATTATGGATTATGGTATAAGAAAGGAGGAAACTTTGATTTGAATACTTTTACAGATTTTGATTGGGTAGGAAGTGTTGATGACAGAAAGAGCACAAGTGGTGGAGCATTATTTCTTGGAAAGAGATTAGTCTCCTAGACAAGAAAGAAACAGAACTGCATTTCTCATTCTACAGCAAAGGCAAAATATGTTGTTGCAGCAGTAAATTGTTCAAATATCATATGGTTCAAACAACTGTTGTCACGTAGGAAGGAAGAAATAAAAGAACCATTCATTATCTACAGTGACAACACCAGTGCTATTAGCATTTCAAAGAACCCTGTGATGCATACTAAGACTTAATATATTGCAATAAAGTATCATTTCTTGAGAGAATTGGTTGAGGACAAGGAAGTAAGATTGGAATATGTGAATACTAAAGAAAAAATTGTAGACATATTCACAAAACCATTACCTAAGGATGCATTCTTGTATCTTAGAGGAAAGCTAGGGGTGATTCCCCTAATTGGGGCTCACTAAAACATAGTTTTGTGATGCATCAACCAAGCTACAAAATAGACTCAACATGTTGATGCAAATATTCAGAGCTTATTGCATATGAATCAGTACAAACATGTATATTACAACTTCATTGGATGTGTATTGAATGGTGCCTTTTGCATTGGTTGTCAAAGAGGGAGAGATTACTAATGTCATAAAGATTACTAATGGAGAGATTGATGACAGAGGGAGAAATTTTATCAGAAACATAGATTATTGTAAGAGGGAGAAATCTGTATTTCAGTGATTGTGAAGACAGAGGGAGTTTTTGGTTGAGAATCAGAATAAAGATAAGGACATTAATAAAATTTGACTCTTATGTCTATTTCTCTATAATTCTTTATATTAGATGTTGTGTTTCTATCAATGCCAAAGAGGGAGATTGTTGATTACAATTATTCAATTGTGTATTTTCATTGATGTTTGCACATGTAGTGATGTTTATAAAAATGTCTACTCCTATCTGAGCACAGTCAGTTTATGCCAAGCACTCTCAGGAATTGAAGAAGACCAAAGTGATTTTTAGTTCTAACCGAGTTCACTCAGGCATTACAGTTTTGGTCGAGCATTGAAGGATTTTAGTATTAACCGAGTTATGATTTTAGTGACAGCCGACTAACAACAGTTTATATTTTATGGTTAATTGGTTATACGAATCTGGAAAAATTAAGTTTTATTGATTATTTGGAAGGTTATTAAGGCCGACTTGACAAGGCTTATCATATATATAAGGTCAAATTTTGGATTGAATATGGTGGAATTAAGAAACTGAGATATGTGTTTATGACATGAAGTGTGGAGGCAAAATCAGATGGGATTCTAATTGAGGATAGAAAATACAGAGCTGCAATAAAATATCTGATCAATGAGGATCAAGTAATTAAAGCCAGAGCAGAGAACTGAATCAACAAAGATAGTTGCTTCTCCAAACAGTTCAATCCATTGTTACTCTCTAACAATCGTAGCAGTGATCAAAATCTCTTTACAGAGTAGACTTAACAGTCTTTTGTAAATCCTCTCACAAGGTGACATTTCTATATTGAAGTGTTTGAAGACCTCTAACAAGGCCACTCCTTAAAGGGTGATTAAATCCTCTAATAGGGTCACACCTAATAGTGTGTTATTGTAACCTTTAACAGGGTTGGCTCCTAACAGGGCTCACTTCAGAAGAGTGAAAAATAGTGACTAGTTGCAATTGGTGGTTTTCCCCATATTGGGTTTCAATGTTAAATCTTGGTGTTATTTGTGTACATTTTATTTGATTTATGGTTTATGTTTCTATAATTAATTACTAAAGGATAATTACAGTTAATATCTTAAGATTTTCTATGTTAATCAAGTACTAGTAGAATATATGTGTTAACCGAGCAACAGTGATAAATTTGTTTAATACATCTAAGAGACTTGGATTTGTTTTTTTTGGTAACTAATTCACCCCTCCCCTCTCAGTTACTCAACTAATTTCCAATAGGAAACAATGTCATTAGTGTCCTCACAAAATTTAATTGGAATTGTACACACCTATATCTTTCTCCTATGTGATAGATTGATGAAAATGAATTTTAATAACAAATGCTAGTATATGGTTGGAGGATACTTGTATTTCATGTTTGATAGTTTGAATTTGTTCCTCTAACTATGTTTTGTGAGGCCCTATTCCAGGCCATTAAGACATTCCAATTACTCTCGTGATAGACCTTCTATTTGATACTCTATATGTGATGTATTATGGATTATTACTCTTCATGAGAGGGATTGGATCGCGTTGATTTTGATAAATTTTGCTTATGTTATTTTCAATACTTATGTTGAGGATATATTAGACCTAACTGACATATATTTCTTATTAGTGGATTTGATTGATTTTATATTAGGGTTGATTCAATACTCGTGATTTCTATGATGGGGAATTTATGTTGTATTCTAATGGCGCATTATAATGGATTGATTTAGATGATTATTATGATGCAATTGAATCATATATTTCATGGTTAAACTTTATTGACATGTAAAATTATATGATGATTTGAGTCTGCATATTCTTTTGTGAGTAAATGTGTTTCTTGCAAAATTTGAGCTGCAAATATTGTATTGATTATTGGAAAACTATGAGAATGCAATTGCAAAGGATAGATGCTTATGCATGTCAATTATTTACATAATTCTTATGTATGGTTTTCTTGGAATACTCATATTTGGATTTAGTTGTGTAGGAAATTTTACCATGGAAATAAATCGGGGAACCAAGGTTAGACCTAATGTGAATCAGTAAAAACCAAGTTTGTGTCTAATAAAGAGACAAAACCTCATCGTAATTTTCTTTACTTCGTGATTGTATATGCTTGAGTCTATGTTATTTGTAAATTTCAAATTGTGTAGACACCCAAGTGGATATGCCATGTGTCTTTGTATTGTGAAAATGTGTGGTGTCACTTGGCACTTGTATAGTGTATATATGGAAATAACATGTCCACTTGGGGATTGGATGGAAACCAACCTAGGATAGTACCAAAGAGGATCCCCATGTGAACTCCTTGGTTAGGGAGCTTGAGATATGGTCATATCACTTGAAATTCGTAGGTGAGTTTAAGGTGGATTTTTGAGAGGTTAAAAGGACACCTAGGGTTGACTTTGGGCCATTTTTAAGAAGCCCACATGGTATACCTATGGGTAAGGGTCATTTTTAACCTTAGAAAAACTCATAGTTGACTTGAAGACCCTTCCAAAAGTTAGATTTTCAAGATTGACGAAAATCAACTTTTGGAAGCATGGTCTTGGATAGACAACCCTCCATTAAGATGCAAGTTCTTGTTCCAACTTTTGAGTCACCTTTCGTAAGACCCATTTTTAGAACCCTTGTAAGGGAGTTTTGAGAAGACCAAACCAATAGGATTATTACCTTCTTATAAGAGTTTTGTGGGAAGTGTGTAGAGCCCTTTTTAAGGGAGAACCTCCAAGACTTAGAGTTTGAACACTCGAGTCTCCAACTTTAGAGACTTCTAATATTAGTTGGGATTTTGGAAAGAGGAAGGACTTGAAAAAAAATGGAATCTCTTCTTCAACTCTTTACATAAGCTTGGATCTAGGTTGGTGGTTTCTTTTCTATCTTATTTTCTCATACTTCTAATATGCAAAATATTGTAGTATGGTAGTATAAGATTGCTTGTGTGTTATAATGGAATTTTATGGTAATATTATTGTTGTGTTGTGCTTCCTTTGTGTTGTGTGTTACACTCACCCTTGGGAGGGTAGTGTAACCTTGGGGGTGAAGGGAAAATTGGACAATGTTTGAGTGTAGATTCTCTCTTCATGGAGCAGAGGGAGAAAACATGGAGTATGGGCTCCATGATGCCATATTGTGTATGTATTTGGGGGCCATAAGGGGAGTTCTTGGATTTTTACCATTTTGGGGTCATAAGGGATTTTGTGGGCTTTGTGTGGAAGAGAAATCATGTGGTTTTGTAGCCTTTTGGAGGAATTTTAATTTTTCATTAGTTTGGGCATTCTCCTCATTAGTATTTGGTCCACCTTCACCCATGTTTTAGGGTCATTGTGAGATCCATCGTGAATCCTTGGATGGGATGTTTTTGTGGATTCTTTTTTTTCTTTGAGACTTATAGTTTGTATGTGTGACACTTGTCTGTCCTTGGTTCCCCAAGCTTGGGGGTGGCCTCTTTGGGACCTAGGTTGGGAGGTGTGCTCCCATGGTTAAGTTAATTTTTTTTTGCAAGTTTGCATATGGTTGGAAGGATGAAAAGAAAGTGTGAAGGAAGTGCTTAGAGTGTGGGCTCTAATGTAAAATTTCATTTGTGAAAATCTTGTAGTTTCATTTAAAAAGGAATGGTTAAATGTGTAATTTCTTATTGAAAGTTGCATTTTGAGAAATTGTAGTAAGAAAAATTGTAACTGTACAACCATGTATTTTCCCAAAAGAAAGATTAATGAAGTTTATATTTTCTTGGAATAAAATAGTGAGTTGCAGATTTAAAAGTGTTTCAAAAAAAAAGAAACAAATCTGATTACTTTTATCTACATATGGATATTTGTTGTGATTAGAAAATGTATACTTTACTTGCTATTTGGATATTAGGTGCAACTCTTTAATTTAAAGATCTAAAACCTCCAAATGTAAAAGAGATTTGGATGTTAAATTTGAATAGTTGTAGATAATATTAGAGTTACCTAAATTTTTTAAAAGAAATATGCATGTTAGAATTTGTTTACATTTAAACTTGTATCTGTAACCACCTGACTTTCTCAAGTCCACCTTCTCAAGCCACCCTCTTACACCCTTCCCTTTCTTCTTTAAAGCTTTCATTAATACCTTATTAATGAAGATGCCTTAAGCCTATGTCTCCTCCATGCCTTATTAATTCCCAAGGAATTAATGGTTCTTACACCACCATTAATGAGTCCCTCAACTCATTAATCCACCTTGTCTCCCATCTCTCTCTCTCATTCTTCTATAAATAGAAGCCATTTTTGAGAGCAAATGAGCCTTCATCATATATTGTAAATGCATTGTTATGTTGTTAGATTAAGCTTAGACTCATATTTCATTTAATAGTTTATGCTTTTTGCATTGTTATTATCTCCATTCTTAGAGCTAGAATGCATGTTTTCTCATCATTTAGCTTGTTTTAATCTAAAATCCTTCATGCTAAGTTGTATATGTCACTGAGGGTAGCATAATCTGAGGACTATTATGTTACTAATCACACTCTTATTAGTTAGAAGGAAATAGGTTGATATTAGTTGGTTCTACATGCTTATCTAACCTTTTTGAACTAATGCAATGACTTATTGATGTGTTGTGTCTCTCTTATCAGGTACATAATATACACACACAGTATCTCCTTAAATGTATATCCCTATTTAATACAAAAAGAAAGTTTAACCTTATCTTTATGGTCTCCAACTCTTATATGAAAATGTATTATTACATATATTTGTTTTAACGGACTAAAAACATGTTGGAAAAGTATGCTTATACACAACAGATGTAAAGATGTAACTTAGGAATGGAATATATATATATATATATATA
>MU228523.1:840317-852936 GCA_018584345.1 Thuja plicata | reverse complement strand
ATATATATACACATATATATTTATGTAAATATAAATATGTAAAAATACATATGCATATATACCTATTAGTGCCCTTTAAAAATATATGTCATTTATATATATACAAAAAATGTTAAACACTATTTATTTTATAAACAGGCACACAATTTAACCTCCATGTTATATATATATATAATCATTTTCTTTTTTTTTGTTTAGAGAAAAAAAATGTATAGTTAAAAGACTGAGTTGTGGTTGCCCTTGCCACAAGTGGTGGATGCCATAGCAAGGCGGCATGACCACCAGTTGTGGCAGACTCCACCATGGACAGCTAGACCGCCACCTGTAGCAGACGCCATAGGGGGAAGCTCGGCCACCAACCGTGGCGGACACCACGGGGTGGCTTCCGCGCCACCACTCGCAACCTCCTCGTCCCCCTTGTAAACTTGCAGCCTAGGATGTGGAACATTGGCGCCTCCACCTACAAAATTTTCACTGCTTCCTTCTTGTTCGGCCCTACATACTACAACTAAACCAAACAAAAAATAATAATAGAAACACTAACCTGAAAATTTAGGGTTAGGGTAGTGGAAGGAGGGAAAGAGAGGGGAATAAATTTCAAAATGAGATTATGATCTCTTTTTTTTTGGAAGCATGAAAAGCTTAATAGGGTTGCTCCTTATAAATAAAATAATAACATTTTCTCTAAAATCTCTTATGAGATTATGTTGAGAGGCATCTTTAATTTAGCGCATTTAAATTTTAAGAGAAATTAGTTTTTTTTTAATTAGTTAGCAGACCTTATCTTTAAACATAAAGGGTATTGTAACTAAAAGAGGGGTTTAATAATATTATGAGAAATTAAATAATAATTTCAAATTATATGTTATAATAAGAGATAACATGTTTTCTTTGTTTAGCATAATGCGTCATTTTATTAAATTACTCAAATAAGAGAATACAATAAAGGATTAAAATATAAGGTTTCAAAAAGAAAATAACAATGTGTTTTTGGTATAGCTAGACTACAATTTCTTATAGATTCTATTATATATCACGTCAATGACACAAGGATCTCGTTATAAAATGGTCTTGAAATATCTTATATAATAAGGCTTTAAATCAGTTATAACATAATTTTAGATGTGGTGAATCTAATATTTATATAAAATATTATAATAAAAGATTTAAATTAGCCTGTCAGTGGGATTAATAAAGTATGATTGTATTACAAGTTTTAATATACGTACATTAAATTATTTGCATTATAATTATAATATAAGGGTTTGTATTAACCTATTTATATTATGTAAGAATTTATATTATTGTTTTAAATATGTCATTTAATTTTATAAAATGACAACGTAATTAGCGCAACAAATATTGTCGTAATGTTAAAAATTGTACATCAAGTAATGTATTAGTTCATGTAAACCACGAAATCTAGCTAATCAAGGAACATAATGAAATAACTCAAAACATTCAATTGCTAAAAATCTAAGCTACACACATGCTAAGAAATAAATGAAAATTTGAAATAAGCTATGATATAGGAAGTGCAAACCTCCTAAAACTCATTCAAACCCCATTTGTTCATTGGATGTGTCCATGCTAAAAAGATATATGCTCAAAATTGCTTCAATGCTTCAGAATGGATATTGCTTCAAAATGTATGATTATGGAATGAATATGGCATTATAAGTTTACATGAAAAGGTTGATTAAATTGTGAATGAATAAGGCTTATTTTATAGAAAATGGGTGAGAAATCAAGGGTCGGGATGTAAACCCGAGGAGAGGCTAAGATGCACCTAGAAGAGAGCACATAGATTGTGCTTCTTCAATATGATGACAAGTGTCACTATATGATTGGGTTGAAAATAGGGAGGAATGTGACCATTTAGGGAAATGAGAGGCGATTTAGGAGATAAGGCTATTAAAGAGGGTGTAAGAGCCTTAATGAGGAGTGTAAGAGCATTAATAAGGCATTGTCTTAATGAAGCATGGGTGAGGAGATAAGGGATGGCTTGAGAAAGTTGACTTTGGGGATGGGGTTGAATTCCTAATCTATAGATTAGGAATGTGACAAGCTTAGGGAGAGTTTAGGATTAGGGTTAGGGTTAAGAGGGCTTGAGAAGTTTGAATTTGGGGTAGGGGTTCAATTCCTAATCCAAGGATTAATAATGTGACAAGCTTAGGGAGAGTTTAGCATTAGGGTTAGGGTTTAAGATAGATCATTAAGGGGATGGTTATGGGAGGAGAGAGAATGAGTGGGGGATCAATTTAACTAACTAGGGTTAATTAGCTAATTGAAAAGAGTTAGCATGTGTGAAAGGGTTGGGATGAGTTTGAACTCTAATTTAGGTGGTTGAGATAGGTTAGGTTAGGGGTTAAAGGGAATATTAATGAATTGAATTACATAAATAACATATTCATTCAATAATAGGGGAATAGGGTTTTAACTAATTATTAAGCTATTGGTTGCTTTTAATAATTAATCAGGACTATAGCCAATTAATTGAATTAATTAGGGCTAGGGGATGACATAGGACAATTAGGTAATGCTTAATTACTTAGTTGATATGTCCCAGAAGGCACTAAATATGATTGAATTAGGTTAATTAGATTTAGGTGTCTATATTTTCCCCTCTTTAACAGAGTATTAGAATAACGTTATTTCAAAGACGTTTAAAACAATAGACAGCGCGAAGATGTGGACGTAGGCAACAAAGTTTCCCCAGAGTGACGATTAGGATAGATTTAGAATAGGATGACCAAGATAATGTCCCCTTGAGAGGGCGACAGGGGGAAAAGGTGAAGCCCTAGTGGCATCTCAAAAAGATGGCTAGGAGAGATAAGATAGAAGAAAAAGGAAGGGGGGATAGAAGAATGAGGGATGGGATAGTCAGGTTTGCATCAAGGATGAAGGGTAAGGTTTGAGATAGTATTTGATTGGACTAAAAGGGATGGCTTTGCTGGGGATGGGATTTGATTGGACTGAAAAAGATTGCTTTTCATGGGATGTAGGCTTCATGCTTTTGATAGGATTTGATTGGAATAAAAATGAAATTGTTTGCTGGGGAGTTGATGGGGGAGGATTTTTCTTGAAGCTTGAGCGAGGGGTATTCCAGGATGGAATACCGCCATGTAGTTGAGCACTTATTTTGATATAGAAATTATAGAGACCATGCCAAGGTTACTAGGAACATGAGGCCTTATCATCGGTGTTGCAGAGGACTGACACAACAGACATGCAGGGGTTGCCCTAGCATCATATATGACTCCCAAGAAGAACCATGGTCTAAATGATGCTGGAAAAACCCACAAGTAAACAAAATTTCCCAAGTCTAGCATGCAAACCCAAATGGATTACATACATGCAAGGGCCACATCCGAATGACTCACAAGAAAAAAAAAAAAGATCAAGTTCTCTAATCCAGGTGCATCCATTCGTAGCATACCATGATATAAAGAATCATGGTAACTTTGAAGAGGAGAACAATTGAGAGAATCAGGAATGATAACCAAGAACCAAAATCAAATTTCAAGATCAAAAATTCAATTACAAGATGCCTTTTTCCAGAGAGATCAAAAGATATGGGATTGCTGATTAGATTAGGATTAGGTTAAGAGGAAGGATACATCCTAAAAGAACCCAGTGATGATGATGATGATCTAGATTATTTCAACGAGAGGAAGGGTATATCCTCAAGGACCCATTTCCAGAAAGATGATTGGATTTAGGTCAACAAGAGAAAAGATACAGCTTCAAGGACCTATTTCTAGAAAGATGATTGGATTTAGGTCAATGAGAGGAAGGATACATCCTCAAGGACCCATTTACATGGAGATGTCAAGTGTGAATCTAATTGGCCAAATATTTGATGATGATCAAGTTGCTGAAAATGGATTTCATCATAAGGAACTTGTTGAAGCATAGGATTTGGAATTGAAACTGGATCACTTTCTGCACGGAGACCAACCAAAAATGTGAGATAGGTACAAGCCAAATCAGGCTCAAGACTAGACTATTACAGGAAAGATATGTATAAACTGAAAGCATAGGAAGCTCAGGGATTGGGATAGGATGACAAAGATATACAACTTGGATAGACCAGTATATACAGGACAGATATGTACAAAAGCTCAGGATGAAGGATAGGAGGACCAATGCTGACTAATGTAGACGATAATGGAACATCTAGGAAATATAGGTAATGATTAGGCCAAAGTGGAGTGATATGAATGAGATGGAGGAGAATGATATTTTGATAGATAATGATACAACCCACTATGTGTGATGCCTGATTGCCAGGTTTTCACCACACATACTTGTCCAAGGCGCCTGATTGCCAAGTTTTCACCATTGGATGATTGATTTATCCTGACTTTTTTGCTTTTTGCTCATTCTTTTTTGATAGTTTTCTCTTTTTGTTTCTATCACCAAAGTGTCTATTTACTATATTTTCACCAAGACAATGATTTCTTCAAGAAAATTTTCAATGTTTTTGGATTTTTCAGACAACTGAGATAAGAAGCTGTCAGACATAGAAGCGCTTGAGATGAATAATGTTGAATGGATCATTAAAAGGTTCTCCTTTAGGAGTGGATAACTGATATGCCCCAGATCTGAAGCATGCAATGAGGATATATGGGCCTTGCCAAGTAACCTCAAACTTGCCTTTCTTTTCTCGACTAGCGCCCGCTTTCTAATTCTATTTGAGCACAAATTCCCCTACTTGGAACTGGTGTTGGTAAACAGATTGTTCTTTTCAATTTAACTCTAAAATACCCAAAATACTTAAGAATAATCAAATACAACAGTTGGAAAATTATTATTAAAAAAACTAATTTCCCTCTGAATTTAAAGGTACAACTCCCTTATATGAATGATTTTCAGTGAATTTTTCTCTTTCCTAGTCTAACAGGGGTATGTTCTTAACCTGAGAACATAAGAGGCAAACCAAGCTAATCCTAGATAGGAAATAGCTTAGATAGGATGAATTTGACTCTAAATCTAGCCAACTCTGAAATTTCATCAATCAGATTAACTCCCAAAATTGGTAATGCGTGAACTTCTACTAAAAATGTAGATGTAAGACTAAAGATTAATGATGGAATGAAAATGAATCGATCTATATCATATGAACATTTCTCAAATTTAAGATAACAACGAATTTCCCCTTTTGCTAATTGTATCAAATCATAATACAAAGCTCTGGTTCAAACACAGATTATAAACCCAACTTCAAAGAAACATTTGAATTCAATAGAAAGATAAGTGCAATGAAAATGGAACAGATAAAACAATGGTATTTAGACATACAAATTTGACTCAGGAAAATGCTATCTTTCACACCAAAATTTAGCCAACCTTTGTATTGATTTTGGAAACAGTACATATAGAATCCTAGATTGGGCCGTTACAACAAGGGGGGTAACCGAAATGGTTCAACTTCCCCAAATAGAATTGATAACTGAAAGATTAACCATTACATTTTGATCAAAATTTAGTACAAAGAGAGAATCTACTTTTAAGCTTCAGTTTTTCTCCCTTTGCCTAATTTAGCCCTATAGGCAGTGACAGCTGTGATGACTTTAATAAATTCTTCATGTCTGTTAATGTGGACATTGGTGTATTGGATGAGCCATCTAGAATTATCTTTATCTAGACTTTTAATTGCATCTATCTGATCCTTCATTTCTTCCATGGCTTTATAAACACATCCGCTCAGCTGTTGAAGTTCTGGCACTTTGTCCAAGTGGGTGGAAGATGGCTCTAACAACTTGTCTACCTAATCAGAGAATGATTTCTGCATGTTTGCTAGTCCTATCATTTCCTTACCTTCTCCACTTGTCTATTATTTTGTATACAAACCTTGGAGAATCTTGAAGTCTTTTTTTTTTTCTTCTTTAACCTTAATACCCACTTGCTGCAACCCCGTCTCATCCTGGATGATCATTTCAATTTTGAACTCTAGACTTTGAAGCCACTCGATTAGAGGTTCATCTCCCTTCAATTGAACCTTGGTAGTCTTGATTTCTTCTTCTATCACCACATTAGTATACTTCCACCAGTCTATCTTGGTGTCATGGCGAGCTAACCCCATATCAAATGACTGCAACTGAAAATCTGAAGCGGTCATTTCTTCAAATCTACCATCCTTGGTTGGTTTGGCCACTTCCATAGTGAAGTTCCTGGTCTCAGGGTCATGACCTAGAGTAGACATCATCTTTACTTTCTTTTGTTTTCTCATAGCAGCCTTGGGCTAAAAAGCTCATGACAGAGTATCTTTGTTGGAAACCCCTTCTTCTGCCCTCTTTCTCTTGCATTCCAGAGTATGTTCTATCCATGACTCTATGATAGTAACTTTGTTGGCAGAAACCAACTCCTCAATGAAAAATTTCCTGATAAGTGGAGGTGTAGCCTTTGGTCTTGAAGAAAATAGATTTACTGAAGTAGGAGAAGAGGACACCAATTTGGCTGTTGAAGTGACCTTCTATTTCTTCCTGGCCTCTCCTTCTAATTTTTTGGTTGAAGGAGTATCTTCACCCTCTTCTAGTATGATAGGAGACCCTCTCCTTGGAGAATCCTGGGTTGAGGTGTCAACCAGTACATCTACTATGACTTCTTTTACTAACCCCTTTGGTTCTGCATCCTTGGTGAGCTCCTTTTTTATTCTGATATTTGGGAGTAAACCTTCTCCACAAGTCTTCTTTGGCTGAACTTCTTTTTCAATAGGTTCATCACCTCCACCAGCTAGTTGAGAAGAACTTTTGGACATAGTTGGGAGTATTACCGAGGAATTTGTTGCAATTTTGGAGGAATCCTTTGTCAGAGTTCTTTGAGTAGGACACTTCCTTTTTGACCTCTTCCTCCTTCCTTCTATCCATTTGACCCATTGTTATGTTCTTTTGTAGATACCCCCCATTAGAGTTTGCAAATCACTAATGGCTTGGTCCAGCATAGGTTCAGAACTAACAGGGGTGAGCTTTATCTCCTCTAGATATGTATTATCATACATATGATTGCCATCATCTTCTAGCCCCTCTACTGCAATGTTAACCTTGAACCTTTTGATTTGTTCAATGGTTAACCGGGCATAGAATCTCTCTCTTCTTTCCAAATCATCCTTACAATTAGCCTAGTTGTCTTCAATATCATGTACATGATGAATTGCGTGACTCATTTGCAATACATCCCTGGCATAGTTTACTTGGTCATATTTTGGTCTCAAGACATTGTAGGTTTCCAAAGAAGACCTCTATGAGAATGTCTTGAGAACATTCTTTGCCTCTAACTGGGATGCACAACTATAAGCTCTAATGGTCATGGGGAAATCATATCCCTTCTTCTTAGCCTCAGCATAGAGTAAGTTCACTTGGAGTGCTTGCCTCATTACTTTGATCAACATGATCATATCAGTAGGATACCTGGGCAGCTTCAAAGGGAAATCATCAAAACCTACAAGATGAAGATATGAGAAACCTCTAAATTGAATGAAATAACACCCAAACTAGTTGATAAAGGCCATGGCCTCAGGAGAGAATATCCTTTCTAGACATCCTTGGAGCTCCCTACACAATCTCATTGTAAATGCGTCATTAACCCAAAGATACTTAGCATAACTGTTATGCAATTGCAAAGAGGGGAAAAATTCATAACTCTTGACATCATCAAGAAATTCCTCTAATCTAGGAAGACCTGGACAAATTTGTAGTGTAGCTAGAATATATAAGAGGACTGAAGAAATGTAAAATTCATTCTGGCGTTTAGCTCTATCTAGGGCCTCTGAGTGATTCTCACTTACCACAAGTGCCCAATCAATGAAGTGATGTTGGGAAGAGATTACCTGAACTAGGAAGAAGTGACGAACAACAAAATTGAGTGTCTCACTCTAACCTCTGATCCTATGGAGTAACACCAAAATTTCAATGATCTCCAACTTTAGGTTAGTGTCATATAATGTCTTCAGCAACTTCCCTTTGGCGCTCTTGGGTTCTTGAAAACATGCTTTCAATATCTAGTTTGTATCGAGCAATGCATTCCCAGATTAATTCTAGGGCTTGAACAACCATGGGAAAACCAGCAGCCTCAACTAATCCACTCTCCTTCAACTTCTCAGTAATGGGATGTATCTGGTCCACTTTTAATCTATTCTGGAAGTTCTGCATGTCAAAGAACTTTAGAGATGTCTCTGAAATATTATGCCATTCAGAAGTAATGTCATTCATTCCATCAAATCCCATGAATCTAGAAGCCATGATTCGAATGATTTGATTCAGGAATGAGGAATATCTTTGAGAATGCAGGGACAAAGAAGAACCAATATTAAAGCTTCAAATCTAAGCAATATGTTAAGAAAATAGTGGCTCCTGCTGGAAATCTCCAACTGATCTTATAACTTTGAATTTTTACCATTTAACGACCGACTTCCCATGCCACATGAATGAAAAGACCTCAACATTAATGGAAAAGTATGTTATGAAGTAAAATGACTTTACTTGAATTAATTACCTTGCTTTTATGGGCCGTTAAGAAATGTTTTTTCACATTTAGTAACCGCAATGATAACTTTTTTGAGGTAGCAAAAAATCACTTTTCTGCTTCTCCTTTAGGCGGAGAAGTGCTCTTGGAGTGCTCTCGGTTCAAAAATCTGCCAAGGGGGAAATTTGGTCTATCAAGAGCCAAAAAGGCATGTGTTGATTTCATCTGCCTTCTTTATATCTTAGATTCTTTATGAGATAGGTTCTTCCTCAAAATCGCTTCATTTAAATGGTTTGGCGGAAAACATACTTCGTGGGTCAAAACCCACTTGCAGGAGTAGGGGAGAAGTCATTTTCCACCTTTAGGCTTATTTCCTCAATTTCTTTCTATTGAATCATTCCTCTTGACTTGTAGAGGTGTAATCTAGACACAACAGCCCTTCTTAAGCCTAAAGGATCCATTTTAGAACTGTACTTCTTGCTGAGACATCACTTAGTAGTCATCGACAGAAGATGCACTCTATTGATACTTTTCCACCAGTGGAGAGGCTCGAACCTGATTTTTTGCCAAGATGAAAAATGGAGGACTATGGCTACATACTTCCATTGTGTGTAACACTGATGTTAGAAATCTTTGAACCATGACCTTTACTGGATTGGGAACTTAACCTACCCAATGAAAATATAAACTCATAAACAGAAACCCTCCGGTTCACAAAAGAGAAGTCAATTTAGAAAAATCTGGTAAAGGCTCCCTAGCTTAAGGGAAAGTTTTCTAGACTTAGACTCAGGACTAACAAGAAGATTTCAAGACCACCACTATACATTAAACACTCACTTTTGTCTGAAGGGTATGCGTACTAAAAGTGGGGCAATAGCTGGCTCTGTCTGGGGACTTGCACATTCACATGTCCAAGCAAGGAATCTCAAATCTCTGGTTTCACAAAGCTCAATAAAAGATGGCTCACAAAAAAACTAAAGCAAGACATGGAAAGGTAAAACATGAAGGAAACCTAACTAGGAAAACAAAATTAGGAACTAAACATAACTATTGTACAATACAGGGGTTACCAGTTTTCAATTTAAATCTGATAGAGCTTCAAAACCTGACCATTATATGTCAGGGGTAGTGCTTCACCATCTAAATATGTCAATTTGAAAGAATTCTTCTTAAACGCTTGATGGATCTTGAAAGTTCCTTTCCATAGTGTTTCAAATTTTCCATGCATGCCCTTGGGTGCCCTACGCTTGTCCCACAACAGCACCATGTCTCCTATCATAAATTTTTGGGGTTTACTCTTTTTATCAAACAAACTCTTTACATGTATCTGATGTTATGTAATGTGGTCTACCATTTTCTCTCTTTCTTATTCCAGTTTGTTTAGGTATAGAATCCTTTTTTCTAAACCATCTTCATATATGCCATCTTCTACTGTTGTTCTCAGTTTGCAGGTTGCTAGCTCTAGTGGTAATGGAAGGCTGGCCTCTACTTCGTAAACAAGTTCAAAAGGGGATGCACCTATGGCTCTTTTGGGAGTCACTCTATCTGCCCAGAGGGCTTCATAGATTTTATTATGCCAGGTTCTCTAGTTTTCTGCCAAAATCTTCTTCATGATATTCACCAAGTTTTTATTGTTGGATTCGGCTTGACCGTTCCCTTGAGGGAAATATTTAGAAGAATGACTAACCATGATGTCATACTCAAAGAAAAATTTAGTAATTTCTTGAGAAGAAAAGTATGCAACATTATCCATAACTAACTTAATAGGCACACCAAACCTTACCAGGATGCTTTCATTGATGAACTCACATACTACTTCTGAAGTAGTCCTCTTGGTTGCTTTCGCCTCCACCCATTTTGTGAAGTAGTCAGTCGCATTGATTATGTAGGTATGACCTGCACAAGAAGTGGGGTTTACAGGACCAATAAAATCAAGACCCCATTGTTGAAAAGGACCTTCAATTATCACTGGTCTCAGAGGCAACGCTGCTAACTATGGCTTTCAGGTAAACATTTTGCATTTCTCACACTTTGAAACCCAATGGTAAGCATCTCTAAACATTCCTGGCTAGTAATAACACTGTCTCAGAATTTTGAATGTGATAACTGAGAAGGAGAAATGTCCTCCGCAAGCTTCATCATGAAATACTTTTAACAACTTTTCTTGTTGTTGTCTGTCAACACATCGGAGAAAGGTCCAGTATATTGATCTCTTATATAACCTATCTTCCTAGATAACAAATTTAGAAGCCTTCAGTTTCAGGTCTCTTCTTTTCTTAGAATTCATCCCTTCAGGGCATTCCCCATATGTAAGGAAATACATAATGTTTTCAAACCAGGGGTCTTGCATACTTACTGCCAAAACCAATTGTGTAGCTTCTGGATCTTCGCCTGCTTGGTTTTCCGCCATTGCCCTGCATAGTGCATTTCCTCTCACCAACCTTGTGGGCTTGATCTCTACATCATATTCTTGTATTTTAGCTACCCATGCTCCTTTGTTGTTACATCCTACATCCTGTTGAGTCAATATGCTTTTAACTACGATGTCAAGTACATACACCAGAGAATGTGAGTGTAAGACATAGAATCTAAAATTGTTTAAAGCCTTAACGACTGCAAAAGCATTTTTTTTAGTTTGGGAGTATTTTAGCTCGTGATTTTTTAGAGGTGTGCTCATAAAAATGATAGGAGCCTGGAATCCTCCTCATTTTCCTGCATGAGAATGGCTGATAGAGTATGTTCAGAAGAATAACAATAGATTACAAAGTCTTTCTTGTAATCTGGGTGACATAAAACCAGAGCATTGGCTATGACATTCTTTATTTTTTTGAAGGCTTTCTTACCAGACTCATTCCACTTGAAATTCACATTTGCCTTCATCATATCAACTATAAATTTTGTAATTTCTAAAAATTTTGGAATGAACCTCCTGAGAAAATTAACCTGACCAAAAAAATATTTTACTCCAACTTTATTCACAGGTAAACTCAATTGCTAAATATCTCTGACCCTTTCTGGATTGATTCTTATGCCTTCCTAGGAGACAATGTGACCTAGAAATTTCCCCTCAGTTACACAGAAGATAGACTTCTTGGGATTTAATGAAATCCCATCTTCCTGACACTTTGCAATACTTTCCTTAAGTCATTTATATGATCTATTCTTTTCCTAGAGAATACAGTAAGATCGTCCAAATACATACCAATGATTTTATTCTTCATGTCACTGAAGGAAAGGTCCATACCTCTCTGAAAAGTAGCTCCAATGTTGATTAGCCCAAATGGCATCCTGTAGTAAGCGAAAGTGCCCAATGGGGTGGTGAACATTGTTTTATGTTGGTCCGCTTTCTCAACTTCTATCTGATTATATCCTGAAAAGCTATCCAACATAGACATCATTTCATCTCCAGCTACGATCTGCAGTAAGTGATCCATATTGGGAAGAGCATAATTGTCTTTCAAAGAATATTGGTTAAGATTTCTAAAGTCTACACAGATTCTTATCTCTCCATTCTTCTTCCTCACAGGCACTATGTTTGCCACCCATGTGTATGCACCCTAAAATGGTCGCCTAGACTTTGGGCCCCATTTATTATTTTATCATTTTATCAAATTTTTGAATCAATGCTTTAGAACATTTTCAATTCAAATCAATTTCTTTGATCAAATTGTAATTAATTCAATTAATTAAATTATTTCAATATTTCCTAAGGTTTGACCATTTTTATTTAATTAAAAGATTTAATCTCCCTTTTAATTAAATAAAATTCCTCTTATTTAATTAAAAGATTTAACCTCCCTTTTAATTAAATAAAATTCCTCTTATTTAATTAAATTCAATTTTCCCCATTTAATTAAATAAAATTCTTCTAATTTATTTAATTGAAATAAAACCTCTCTTTTAATTAAATAAATAAAAATCCCCACTTAAAATACTTTATTTGTTGAAAAAGGAAATGAATTAAATTAAAAATTAAATAAAAATCTATTTTTCTTCACATCTTTCTAAGTGGTGGGTTTTTGCCTGTTAATCGTAGCCTTTGATTTTTGCCTCTTAATCTCAATCATTCACTTTCCTTTAAAAGGAGACCTCTCCTTCTCATTTTCATATTAGAATTTTTAGTATTGTTATGTTGCAGGTTTGGAGAGCAATT
>MU228523.1:805559-818018 GCA_018584345.1 Thuja plicata | reverse complement strand
CTGACCTAACCTAAGATCTACGATCTTGTTTAAGTGGCAAAAGATTTATGTGACCTAGATAGAGAGGTATATGATAACCTCAAGGGGTTATTCACTGTGTGTGGAAGAGTGTATGTGTATGCAAGAGATTTTCATAGTTGATTTACTATTTGGCATGATCTAGCAAAGAAGACAAAAGGCAGAAGAAGAAAGTTGCATGTGTGATTGCTTGACGGATTTCCAAGAAGATCAAAAGGTTGAAATGACAATGCAGGCTATTCAGTAAGTTAACATCAGAGCTATAATTGGATCTAAATTGCAAAGTAAGTTGTATGTATTAGATCACAACTTTTGGTTACTTTCTTACCATTGTATTAGTTAAATCCTTTAACAAGTGTACACTATAGAAATGTGGTTGATTGATTGATTTTATGAATTGATTATTATGATTATTGATTGGGATGTGATTGATATGTAAATTGTTCTTTGAGTTGTCTAGATTGTATTGGATTTTTTAACCCTAACTGAATTGTATTGATTAAGTATATTGTAATTGTGATTCAAGGAGAAGATAAGATGCTCCTTTTATCCTCAAATGCACAAATGGGAGATCCAAGTTGATCAACCGCAAGTAAGGGCTAATGCGTAAATGAATCAACTATTTGGAAGGGAGAATAACAAAGGAGATACCTTAAATTCAGTTAATTATATGTATAGAAATGATATATGACATTAACTGAAGAGAAAGGAGAAATGCACTAACCTTGAAATATTGCAGATCAAAGAATGCTATTTTCTGAGGTTTGTATTGAGTTTCTGGAAAAACTGACAGTTGATCCCGAACCAGAATGCAGAGACAGACAAAACCTAGAAATTATTTTCCATTCCAATGTTGTCTTATGAAAAAGGTCGACCTTGACCAACCAATGTCAACCCTGACCCAATAATGTCAAACCTGACCTGCACAGATCCAAAAGTGACTCTGTTCGCGCCATCCAAAAGAAAGCCGAAAAGGGTATCCAGATCTGGTCTCAAATCAACTGTTCTGCACCTGTACCTGCAAGAAAAAGGAGATTGTTTGTTGTGGGGGATGGGTTTGCCTTGGTCAAACCCCATTTTTGGAATTAACCTCAAATATATGTAATTGAAATTGCAGAAATGGACAAAGTAAATGCATAAATTCACCTTGCTTGAAAAGATCCTTGTGATGGATTCAAATCCTTGAATCCACAAGTACACCTCAAAATGTGGAATGTAGAAAGGAAATATGTCTTCAATCTCGTGCTTTTAGATCTCCAACACCAACTCTTGAATGGGTTCTTGAATTTAGAAGAGGCTTGGAAGAAGATGGATGGAGAGATCACCAAAAGGGCACCATGTAGCTTCAATCCTTCAATGGCCTCCAATGGATCTCCTTCATGAAAATGGATATTTGGATGAATGAATTCTTTCTTGAAATCTTGCTTGATTGCTTTCTTGATGATGTTTCTCAATTTCTCAAGGATGCATAGGCTTCAATAGAGAACTTAGTATCACTTCTTGATGCTTAGAAGACTTAGAGAAAATGAGAGAGAAAGCTTCCCTTTAATATGAAATTAGGGCACAATCTTCTAAGGAGGCCTACATAGGAGGATTAAATTCCCATCAAAGCCTTTACCCCTAGGAGAGGACCTATATTAAATATAATTTAGGAATCAACGCTTCGAAACCCAAAATAGTCGACCCGGAAGCAGGAAATACTTTTTGCAAAGGCCGACCTCCAAAATCTATGAGACCCCAGGATCTGAACCCTGGGTCAAGGTCGAGGTTGACCCTAACCTAGGTCAGGGTCGAGGTTGACATAGACCTAAAAGGTCAACCCTGACCCTGAAGCCTAGAATCACCAATCTGCAGTCCAGAATGCAGAAATCAAGCTAAACAGGAGTGGAAAGAGGGACAAAATAGGGAGGAAGCCATGTCAAGATCAAGAACCCATTCAAGGCACTTTTCATGACCCCAAACCACTTACTCGGAAGGCTAAACATGTCAACAATGGAAGTGCTTCCATTTTCTGACTATACAACAAGGTTGACTTAACAGTCATTTGTATAAATCCTCTAACAAGGTGACATTTAGGTGGAATGATCTAAATCCTCTAACAAGGCCACTCCTGATAGGGTGATTAAATCCTTTAACTAGGTCACACCTAGCAGTGTGTTATTGTAACCTTTAACAGGGTTGGCTCCTCATAGGGCATCACTTCAGAAGAGTGAAAACTTGGTAGCATGTTACTAGTGGTTTTTCCCATATTGGGTTTCAACGTTAAATATTTGTGTCAACTTGTGTGAATGCTTATGGTTTTATTTACTGTTATGTTTCTACAAGCTAATTTCAATTGATAATAATCTACATGAATAAGTTGCTGAAGTATTCTACTACTATCTAGTAGATCTGAAATTCAGAAAGTTTTATTTTCTACATCTAGACCTGAGGATAACTGATTCACCCCTCCCCTCTCAGTTATTCTAAATTCATTCTAACAACCTCTTCCTCCTTCCTTCTGTCTATTCAACCCATTGTTCTATTCTTTTGTAGATACCCCCCATTAGAGTCTGCAAATCACTAATGGCTTGGTTCAGCATTGGTTTAGAACTGACGGGGGTGAGCTTTATCTCCTCTAGATATGTATTATCATACATATGATTTCCATCATCTTCTAGCCCCTCTACTGCAATGTTAACATTGAACCTTTTCATTTGTTCAATGGTTAACCGAGCGTAGAATCTC
This sequence comes from Thuja plicata, assembly GCA_018584345.1. Classification (NCBI taxonomy): domain Eukaryota; kingdom Viridiplantae; phylum Streptophyta; class Pinopsida; order Cupressales; family Cupressaceae; genus Thuja; species Thuja plicata. The sequence goes on along the minus strand of MU228523.1, from coordinate 815,273 downwards.
TCTCTTCATTCCAAATCATCCTTACAATTAGCCCAATAATCTTCAATATCATGTACATGATGAATTACATGACTCATTTGCAATACATCCTTGGCATAGTTCACTGGGTCATATTGCGGTCTCAAGACATCGTAGGTTTCCAAAGAAGACCTCTTTGAGAATGTCTTGAGAACATTCTTTGCCTCTGACCAAGATGCGCAACTATAATCTCTGATGGTCATGGGGAATTCATATCCCTTCTTCTTATCCTCAGCATAGAGTAAGTTCACTTGGAGTGCTTGACTCATTACTTCGATTAGCATGATCATATCAGTAGGATACTTGGGAAGCTTCAAAGGGAAATCATCAAAACCTATAAGATGAAGGTATGAGAAACCTCTAAATTGAATAAAATAACACCCAAACTGGCTGATAAAGGCCATGGCCTCAGGAGAGAATCTTCTTTCTAGACAGCCTTGGAGCTCCCTGCACAATCTCATTGTAAACGCATCATTAACCCGAAGATACTCAGCATAACTATTATGCAATTGCGAATAGGGGAAAAATTCATAACTCTTGACATCATCAGGAAATTCCTCTAATCTAGGAAGACCTGGCCAAATTTGGAGTGTAGCTAGAATATATAAGAGGACTGAAGACATGTAAAATTCATTCTGGTGTTTATCTCTATCTAGAGCCTCCGAGAGATTCTCACTTACCATAAGCGCCCAATCGATGAAGTGATGTTGGGAACAGATTACCTAAACCAGGAAGAAGTGATGATCAACAAAATTGAGTGTCTCACTCTCACCTCTAATCCTATGGAGTAATAGCAGAATGTCAATGATCTTTGGATTTAGGTTAGTGCCGTATAATGTCTTTGGCAGCTTTACTTTGGCACTCTTGGGTTCTTGAAACCATGTTTTCATTATCTCCTTCTTCCAAATAGACTTTTTGGCAATATATTCAGTCACTGCTTGATTGTATGTCATTTCTAAATACTTAAATTTCTCTAGGATGCGAAGTGAGTTCTGGACCGATTCCCTGTCAATAGATAGTAGCAAAGTACCATTGGGAAAGAGAATTTGCCTAGTATCTGGGTTGTACCAAGTGATGCATTCCCAGATTAATTCTGGGGCTTGAACAGCCACGAGAAAACCAGTGGCCTCAACTAATCTGCTCTCCTTCAACTTCTCAGTAATGGGATGTATCTGGTCCACTTTTAATCTATTCTAGAAGTTTTGCATGTCAAAGAACTTCAGAGATGTATATGAAATCTTATGCCATTAAGAAGTAACGTCGTTCATTCCATTGAATCCCATGAATCTGGAAGCCATGATTTGAATGATTTGATTTGGGAATGAGGAATATCTTTGAGAATGCAAGGACAAAGAAGAACCAATATTAAAGCTTCAAAGCTAAGCAATATGTTAAGAAAACAATGGCTCCTACTGGCAATCTCCAACTGATCTTATAACTTTGAATTTTTACCATTTAACGACCGACTTCCCATGCCACACAAATGAAAAGACCTCAACATTAATGGAACAGTCTTTTATGAAGTAAAATGACTTGATTTGAATTAATTATCTTTCTCTTACAGGCCTTTAAGAAATGTATTTTCACTTTAATTAACCACAACAGTAACTTTTCTGAGGTAGCGTAAAATCACTTTTCCGCTTCTCCTTTGGGTGGAGAAGTTCTTTTGGAGTGCTCTTGGTTCAAAAGTCTGCCAAGCGGGAAATTTGGTCTATAAGGAGCCAAAAAGGCATGTGTTGATTTCATCTACCTTCTTTATATCTTAGATTCTTTATGAGACAAGTTCTTCCTCAAAATTGCTTCATTTAAATGGTTTGGCGGAAAACATACTCTGTGGGTCAAAACCCACCTATAGGAGTAGGGGAGAAGTTGTTTTCCTCTTTTCCGCCTTTAGGCTTATTTCCTTGATTTCTTTATATTGAATCATTCCTCTTGACTTGTAGAGGTGTAATCTAGACACAGCAACCCTTCTTAAGCCTAAAGGATCCATTTTAGGACTGTACTTCTTGCTGAGACATCACTTAGTAGTCATCAGTGAAAGATGCACTCTATTGATACTTTTCCGCCAGTGGAGAGGCTCGAACCCAATTTTTTGCCAAGTTGCAAAATGAAGGACTATGGCTACATACTTCCATTGTGTGTAACACTGATGTTAGAAATATTCAAACCATGACCTTTACCAGATTGGGAACTTAACCAACCCAATGAAAATATAAACTCATAAATAGAAACCCTCCGGTTCACAAAAGAGAAGGCAATTTGGAAAAATTTGGTAAAGGCTCCCTAGCTGAAGGGAAAGTTTTCTAGACTTAGACTCAGGACTAACAAGAAGCTTTCAAGACCACCACTATACTTTAAACACTCACTTTTATCTGAAGGGTATGCAGACTAAAAGTTGGGTAACAACTAGCATGGGTGGATATTCTTATTATAGCTTCACTTTAATCTATTCTGATATACAACTAGGTGGTCATATACTTGCTGGCGCTTTTCATCGAGGAGATCAAGTTATGTGAGCCTTGTTACTTTGTAGTCTTCATATGTGATTAGGTCTATGAGAGATACCCATAAGGATGGTAGTTTGACCTCGATTAGTAAGACAACCTCGACACCATAGACAAGGGAATATGGAGTGGTGCCAGTGGGAGTGCGGAATGAAGTGCGATAGGCCCAAATGGTGGGATTAATTTGGAGGTTTCAATCATGACCAGTATCATTGACAACCTTCTTTAGGATTTTTAGAATGTTTTTGTTGGTTTCCTTAGCTTGGTCGTTAACTTGTGGGAAATATGGGCTAGAGAAGTGATGATGGATGTGGAGGCATGTGCACAAATCAACCATATGCTAATTTTCAAATGGCGAGCCATGATCTATGAAAATAATGGATTGAATGCCAAAGAAGTAAACCATGGGGTATAGGATAAACTTAGATATTTGGATGCCTATCATGAGGGTAAGTAGGATTTCTTCAACCCACTTAGTAAAGTATTCAGTTGTTGTGATGATAAATTTGTGTCCCTCAGAGGACAGAGGAGTGATCTTTCCAACGAGATCAAAACCCCAACATGAGAATGGCCAAGAAGGTGCAATAGGATGTAGCTCTTGTACTGGTGCATGGATCAAATTCGTATGCTGCTGACATGGTAAGAATTTCTTTACAAATTCAAAAGCATCATGCTCCATGGTAGGCCAATAATACCCAATTCTAAGAAGCTATTTAGATAGGACCATGCCACTTGTGTGGGCACCGCAGATTCTAGCGTGCACTTCTTGAAATGCCTAGGAAACTTAAACTTCATCTAAACACCTAGAGAGAACATTGTGATAACCATAATGATATAAGGTGTTGGCTACAATAGTGTAGCAGGAAGCTCTTTGAATAAGTTTTTGGCGTTGGGTGTTGGTGAGGTGAGGGGATATGCTACAATTTTTTAGATAAGCATGGATGTCATGGTACCAAGGAGACTATGGACCAACCAAGATACATACCCAATTGACATCATCGCTCTTGTATGCATGTAGATGAAGTTGCTCGACTAAGAATTTGTATTATGTTGCATCATGCAAAATTTCTAGAAGTGATCTTATTGTAGCCATTGCATCGGTAGCTTTGTTCTGCAAGTGTGGTACTTGTGTGATCTACAGATTAAGAAAATTCTCTTTCATTTTGTCTACCATCTCTTTGTAAGGTAGAAGCTTATCATCCTTGGTTTGGAATATGTCTAGTACTTGCTTGATGATAAGTTGGGAATCACCAAAGACCTGTATGTCTGTTATGTTCCATTGAATAGACATATTAAGTCTGACAACCAATGCTTCATATTCCACAATGTTCTTAGTGCAATGAAATCCTAGTTTGAAAGATTTAGGAATGTAATCACCTTGTGGAGTGATGAAGATGATTCCTACCCCAGAACCATGAGATGTATATGATCCATCAAAGAATAACTTCCAGGTTGGTTGTTCTTTGACCATGCATAGATATTCATCAGGAAATTCCATGACTAAAGGATATGCATCAATCAATGGTGCCTCTGCCAATTGATCAGTGATAAATTTCCCTTTGATGAATTTTTTGTCTACATACTGGATATCAAACTCGCTTAGAAGCATTATCCATTTAGCCATGCGGACTGTGAGAGTTTTTTTGGAAAGTAGATATTTGAGAGGATCTACCTTTGATATAAGCTTCACAGTGTGACTAAACATATAATGGCGGAGCTTCTGAGTGGAAAAAGCCACTGCTAAGCATGATTTTTCCATAGGTGTATAGTTAAGCTCATAGCTCACCAATGTGTAGCTAATGTAGTAGATGGATCTCTCCTTACCATTTCCATCAAGTTGGGCCAGAAGTTCCCCTAGTGTTGTATTCGTTGCTGATATGTACAAAATGAGAGGCCTACCTGGCATAGGTGGTACTAGGATAGGTGGATTGGCCAGGTATTCCTTGATTTTATTGAAGCTTCTTTGGCATATAGGATCCCATTTGAAACTATGATCTTTCCTTAGTAGATGCGTGAAAGGTTGGCATTTGTTTGCAAGCTATGATATGAAGTGAAACATTGATTGAAGCTTTCCTTGTAGAATGTGCATTTGTCTAAGTGTCTTTGGTAGAGGCATTTCCATGATTGCTTTAACTTTTTTAGGATCTATCTCGATGCCATGCCTTGATATGACGAAGCCAAGGAGATTTCCTGATGTAACTCTGAAGACACATTTCTTTGGATTAATCTTGAGACCATAATGTCAAAGTCGAACGAACACTGCCTCTAGATCATTTAGGTGATCAATTCTATTTTTTGACTGAACCAATATATCATCCACGTAATCTTCAAGGATCTTATGGATCATGTTGTGAAAGATGATTGTCATGGCCCTTAGATATGTTTCTCCAGCATTCTTGAGACCAAATGGAATCATGTTGTAGCAGAAGGTACCCCGTGGGGTTGTAAATGATGTCTTATGTTGATCTTATTCTACTATACAGATCTGATTGTATCCTGAAAATCTATCCATGAGAGACAACGTCTCATGTCTGGCAGTGAGGTCCACTATCATGTTGATATTAGGAAATGGAAATTCATCTTTTGGACATGCTTTGTTTAGATCTCAGAAGTAGGTGTAGATTCTGATGGAGCTATCTAGCTTAGAGACTAGGACCATATTTGAAATCCAGTCTGAGTAGTTTATCGCTATGATGATTTGAGCTGTCAAGAGCTTTCCAACTTTTATTTTGACCATTAGTACAACTTTGGGATGCATTTTTAGAAGCTTTTATTTGACTGGTTTAATGTTAGGATCCATGGATAGATGATGTACTACAAGTTCTGGATCCAAGCCATGCATGTGAGAGTAGGACCATGCAAATATGTCTAAATATTCTCTTAAAAGAGTTGTGAAGGCCATTTATTTTGCTTCTATCAAGTATGTTGCAATGTGAGTGAGTCGAGGCTGGTCCTCTGTACCCAAATTAACAGGTTTGGTTTCCTCAATGATAATAGATGACTGTTCTGACCTGTAATCATGGATGATAGGGAGAGGAGAATCTCCATCTCCTGGCACCTCAGAAAGGTTTTCACCAGGAGATACGCCCTTTATTTTTTCTTTTTTATGATCTGATAGTGCCCCAAAAGGGTTTTCACTAAGAGATACATTTTTTATTTTTTATTTTTTGGCCATAGACCTCCTCTCCCCCAAAGTATGCTTCTGGGTTCAAGGTGTACACATGTGTGGAAGTCTTCCCCCAATCTAGTTGCTGATTTGTAGCTCCCATGAATCTTAGGAGCGTGACCATGCTTTTGAAATCATTGATCGGGATGATGCTTGGTTGGTCCTAGTTAATGAGCTCAGGATGGGGGAGTGGAAGATCAATGAAATTGAGGGATAATTGGTGAAAGACAAAGTTACCGAGGAAGATGTCATCATCAATATCGTCATAGGCTCTCACAATTTACTCTTCTGGGATGTCTTTGAATTCACATATGTTACCCAGGGGAATGTGATAAGTTATACTGGTTATGGCCAATGCCAAATGTATTATGTTCAAATCCAAGACCAATGTGTCTTTGTAGTTAAGTGGCCTTAATGGGAACTCTCATGCCTTGTTCTTCAGGGCCTAGTTCACCTCCTTGATAGTTCCACTTTTTAGTGACCAGTTTATGGGTAGAGGAATATTTACCTTTGAAATGATTCAGGAGGTCACTGTCAGTAGGTGTGGGATCTTTGTAGAGCCATTTATTGATATCAGGTGTCATTTCCTGGCTATTCAAAAAGAAAGGTAGTAGAACCTAGTTGTTCTGGCTTAGGTTCCTTCTACTCTATGTAACTAGATGGATGCCCATGTGTATGTGGATTGGCTGGAAGGGCTCCAATAATGAAAGCATCAGTTAGACTGTATTCTCCATAGCCTTGGTTGTCAATCTTGACAGTGGATAGAGTGGATGCAAGGATGGTGTTCAGATCTGGAAGGGTTGTAGAGGAACTGGCAATAGATGTGCCAATGTCAGTCCTGGGACAATGATTTGAATCTGGATGGGATATTTCCAACACATGACAGTATGCAAAGGACTTGGGATCTGCATGGATAGTGATCTCAACTCCATTGTGTGGAAAATTGATACACTGATGATAGGTGGAAGGGACAGCCTACATAGAGTGAATCCACGGGTGTCCAAGGAGGATGTTGTATGGGAGGTCAAGATCGACCACATGGAAATTTCTCTCTTGTACTACCGGGCCTAGTTGAATGGGAAAGGAGATTGTACCTTTGATGTTTGTTCTAGATTGTCGTAGGCATTTATTGTGATGACATCATTCATGATATCAGCCTCGGTGTATCCTCATTTCTTTACAAATTTTAAAGTACATAGATTCAGGGCTGAACCATTATCTATCATGACCCACTTCACAAAAAAGTTTTAGACCATGACGGCGATGTGAAGAGGGGGGATATGATCATTCTCAATAGATGGCATGTCTATGGGTTTAAAATATATAGCATAAGATGTGGATAAGTGACCCACAAGGTTTTGAAACTGACCAGGATCCATTTTGTTGGAAATGCATGATTCTTGCAAATCTTTATTCAAGATCTCTTGATGGATGGGTGATGTGCGCAAGAGATCCAAGATAGATATTTGGGCAGGAGTATTCCCTAGATGTTCCAATAAGTTATATTGTGCTCTAGAGGATGAGGCAGTACTAGCACCTACAATAGTTATGCATCCGTGACATGTGGTAACAACACAATTAGTATCGGCACCTTTCACATGAATGACATTGACAGATGGCTCGACTTGGGATATACAAACGATGAGGCTACCATACTCAACATAAGTGGTGGTGTTATTACTAGTATGATCTCTTTATTTTCCTTTGTTCTGATTGGATGTTGAAGCAGTGTGTGCGTTGGTAGGTCCCTTGTTATTGGCATGGTTAGGGAGCACATTTTGGTAGATCTTCATATTGGTATTCAGTAAGGCTTTGTTTGTAAAATATACTTCAATCTCCTTGTGATCAATTAGATCTTGGATGTAGTGCTTTAACTTCATGCATTTGATCATGGTGTGTCCCTTAACATGGTGGTAGTCACAATATTTGTTGTCTTTGAACCATTGTGGTTTTGGAGTAGAGTCCTTAAAAGGTTGTGTTGGTGGAGGATATACTACCAGGTTTTCTACCGCCATTCTTTGGAAAATAACATCGATGGGTTCACCCAAAGGGGTGAACATGTGCTTAAGTGCATTTTGATCTCTTCTTGATCTGCTCTGTCCCTGCTAGACTGATATTGTATTAGTTTGATTTTGGAGATTCTAAGGATTATGCTGATAATTGGGTTGGTTAGCTTGCTGTGGGCATATGGTTTTCTGTTGCACGGCTTGGTGTTGGGTTTCTTGTTGATATGCTAGGGGAGGTGGAACTTGTTGATACTATGGTTTCTGATAGGTTTGTGCTGGGGAATTCTACTGATATTGTTGCGGTTGTTGGTATGCCTGCACTGGGGTATTCTGTTGATAGTGTTGTGGTTGTTGGTATGCGGGAACAGATGCTTAAGGACCTGCCACAATGATCTGGACAAGCTTAGTGTCAGTGGCTCCATCTGTTATGACATTCTTATTTTTGGTCCAATACTGTGAGTGATCATTGTTGTTTCTATCAGGTTTTGATTCTTTGTAATGCTTGATGGCACCATCTTCGACAAGACCCTGTTCAAGATCCATGCATTTTCCTTGGATATCCTGATATGTTTGTACACAATTCATGCACATGTGGTAGGATAATTTGAGATGCAGGTTGTTTATGGAGATTTTTATGAGATGTTTCTCTAGGGGTTGATAGGAAAATCTTGTGGTAATTCCTTTCCAGCATTGCAGATAGTCTACTAGACTTTGTCCTCCTTTCTATTTAGAGTTGCATAAGTCTAGGAGGGAGAGTTCATTCTCAATGTTATGTGCGTATTGGGACACAAACTTCTCTGATAGTTCTGCGAAAGTAGAGACTGTGCCGTAGGGGATCTTGTAGAACCACTCAAGAGTGGTCCCTCCTAAGATTTTGGGGAATAGTCTCATGAGGAAGTTATCGCTGTAGGCCACTTCTTGACGTTTCATATAGAATTATTTCACATGGTTCATAGGATCTCCCTTCCCTTGATATTTGTCAAATTTAGGGGTGTCAAAGTGTTTGGGGAAGGGTATGGGAGTGATAGATCTATCAAACGGGTAAGGACATACCTCCTCAAACTTGAATTTCTTTATTTCAGTCCTAGCTCGTAGCTCTTTAAGAGCATTCTTCATTTCCTCCCATTCTAAATTGATAGGTGGGGATTGTTAGTCCCTGTCGTGTTGATCCCACTTGTGATGTATGGGTTGAACTAAGTGGGTGAATACAAAGGGTTCTACGGAGGGTATTGTGGTGTTTGGTCAACATAGATAGGTTGTTGAGGTGGTAACTATGTTTGAGGAGAATATTGTGGTGGAGGAAGTGACAAAGCCTGATGTGGTTGTTGTAGTTTTTGAATGTAGGCCTATATCTACCGAGGTGTTGGATAAGTGGGTTGAGATTGTTGCGTGCCTACATAGGGTGGTGGTGCTACGTTGCTGAGGTATACAGGATAGGTGTTCTGAGATGGAATTACCCTAGTAGGTGGAATGAAGTAGTTAGTATTGATGGGAAAACTAGATTGTTGTGGTGGTGGAACGGTTTGTGATATAGAAGAAGATGGCATGGATAGGTAGTGTATGTGTTAATTTTGGCCTTGTTAATCAACCACACACTTCAACATAGTCCTTCTTCACTAGGTACAAACAAGACTGAATATGAGATTATTCATCTTATCTTCCTGCGTGATTCGACCTGTTGCCTTCTATCTAGACGAGGTTTTTTGAAATTGCTCTCAGAACGAGAGTCTCACAACCATGGACCAATCTAAGAACGAAGGATTTATCATGATGAATGCAATACAATGCAAGATTATGCTAAGAAATGAAATATGAGAGATCATCTAAACATGAATGCTAAATGCCATTAATCTAGAAATTGAAAAAACTATCTTATTTGCAAAATGAAATTAATCTATATGATATTAAGAAAATGAGACAACAATTCAGTATTCTAACGATGCAAAAGTGAGTAAAGTTTTCAGGGGGTTTGAATGAAGAATGAGAGTTCTTTTATAGACTCTGAGAGGATCAGAATAGA
>MU228523.1:757540-801637 GCA_018584345.1 Thuja plicata | reverse complement strand
TATATACATATATATATGTATATATATACATATATATATGTGTGTGTGTGTGTGTGTGTGTGTGTGTGTGTGTGTGATGTACAATTATCATCCTCAATATTCACTTCAATAGAGTGTAATGGGATCCAAATCATATTGAATGCATGTGAATTCATGTCCATAAAACCACCATCATGTATTATTAAGGTATATATATCTTGTTTCTCATGTTGGGTTTATGTCAGGATTTAATCTAGTATGATTCTCATAACTTCTTCCTATTATGAGGTTTTAGAGCTGAATTTCTGGTTTTTGATTGTGTGTGTTTTTAAGCAGAAATTCAGCTCTAAATTCAATGGATTGTGGAAATCTGATCGATTTATTATGAGGTTGTTTCTTTATATCTATTAAACAAAGAGTAATCAACCAAGCAGAGCCTAATGAGGTTCTTTCCATTCTATCTTATATATATTACCTAATTTGTAACTTTTTTTAAATCCCCGATAATAACCATGCAATTTTAAAAAATTTGATTCCATGAAATGGTCATACTTATCACAACATAGACATCAATGTGTAGTTCTAGTGTCTAGTTAGCTTGATCTCTAAAATTATGAATCTCTATAAAATACCAAGGATAACACAAAGGTGACATCAAGTTGGTAAAAAAGATCTTGAGAAATAAGACCTTCACACCATGAGAGGGAAAAAGCATAATGAAATTGATAGAATTATATTGGGAATACAACGAGGAAAGAACACCAAATTGAGCATAAAAATTGTTGTTAAATTTAAAAGGTAGGTAAATTTTGTGTTTCAGTCTATACTTTATAAAGGAATAAGAATTGAGAAGATTTTGGATGATCAAAATAAGGATAGTTTTTAAATATTACAATGTCCATAATGTCATAATAAATTCATTTAGAGTGTCTAATATATTTTTACTACTATTTCCTAGAAGGCTTGAATGAACCTTGCCAGTAACCATCTAAAATTGGTACACTCTCCTCATTAAACCCACTGTAGTGACTTGAACTTCATTTAATGAGAAGGGACATTAGAAATAATAATGATCTTATTGTAAATATTATATAAATTTACTCTAAAGAACCTATATAGTTGAATGGTCTAATGTAAAGAATCATGCAATAAGTTAGAGAAGCATGAGATTGCCTCTTTGTTAATCCCATCTAGAGAACTCATTTTTAACACACGTAATCCTCTTACATGGATTCATAGATTGAGAAATTACATAAAGATAATGTGTTATAGTCTCCTTTGACAACTCATATATCCCTAAAGTGTTGTTTCCAAATATTTATGTACTTTTAAGTAGTTATTCATATTGTTCTAGTAACCTTTATTTTTTTTTATTTTTTTGATGGGTAATGGGCCGAAGCCGAGATTTATTTAATATTATTTATTGATTTAATTATTATTATTTGTTAAGATTAAGTAGATTCGAACCCAAGACCTATCAGATTAGAGGCTCACAACTTTACCATTGTGTTGTAGACTATTGCCTAATTTCTAGTAACCTTTATTTCTCTTTTCCCCCTAAGGCACCTTTTGCAACAAACACAACACTAGACCATACAAATTGAATCTTATTACACATTTAATGACAAACTCTTCATTTAAACATTTAGTTTCCTAAAGAAGAAGAACATTATATTTCCTAGTGCAAATAGGATGTTTTGCGCCTTTATCTTTGTAGAGGAGAATCTCTTGTCCTCAAATGTTGGACTAAAATTAATTATCCTATATTATCTCTCTTATTTCTTCTCTGGTTCTCTCCCTTAGATATTTTGCATGATTTACAACCCTTCTTTTGTATTAAGGGAGAGAGAAAATCCTACATGAAAGACTTTGATATGTTATCTTTCACCTAAATATCCAGGTTATCCTCTAAACACTATTGTGACATGTTGGGGTTATCACTAACCCAAGTGATCAAAGGCATTCCTCTTCTATCCTTTGAAGATGCTATTTGAACTTCTTCAACCTCAACAAAGCATCCTTATACCACTTTTCCTTAAAGGAATGTTGACTTGGTGAAACAAGTTCAAATAAAAAATGCTAGTCACGATTCCTAGGTTTCCAAAATTTCTTCATGAGATTATAAAATATTTAACATGGCATTTCCCTAAACAATACGTTTTTACCCTTTTCCCAATTTTATTTACAAAAGGAAGTTATATAAACAATCTTATGACTACTTTAGAATTTGATTACAACATTCTCATAACCTAGATCTTGTATAAAAGAGAAAGTACCTATCCTTAAACAAATATATAGAAAGCAAATTATCCAAATCTACTATTTTAGTCCTATCTACTATTTATAAGATGAATATCCAATATTTTTTTGCTGCTCTAACCATTATGTGAATAAACATTCATCACTCCAAAACAATATTAGAAATCCATAGTCTTACCCAAATAAATTACATTAGTAATAATAAAATATCTATTAATATTAATTATTTTCAATAGATAAAATAAATATTTATATATAAAATAAAAATTATTGTCACTATTACAAATTTTAAAAAAATCTAATAAACTATGACTATTCAAAAATAAATACACTTCTAAAATAATTTTTTTTTACTATTTCAAATTAACAATCCCAATGAACAAAAATAATCTTTTTTTACTATTTCTTATAATAGGTCAGCCCCTTTACTTTGACTGCTTTATTATAAAAAAACAACTACAATAAACAAAAATATACATTACCCTAATTAAATAATTATATATGCCACCTTATTGTCCAAAAGATTTAAAATTTTGTACCAATGGAAAGACCACACATATAACAATATTCTGTATTCAACGCAAAGCAATAATATCTTGAATTGATTGAAAGCGTCCAATGAACTTCAGACAACTGTAGAAATCTTATACCCACTAATATTTTTAACTTTCTATGAGACTTTCTGAACATTCCAGCTTTTTATCCAGGCTTCGATTTGTGTTGCATGCTCATTTGTACAAATGCCTACTCTCTTTTCTTTTCTCATTAAATACAACAATATCTCTATTTTCAGACTTACGAAAATGATAGAACATTAACTTTTATGAAGACGAGAAAATCGTGAGTTGGATGCCACTTATGTTGTATGAACAAATATCCAAAATACAAAATGACAGTCTGTTTCTCTTAAATCTGCAAGTTGACAGGTGTAACCATGTGGTTAGGGCACATTTTTTTTTTTTTTTAAATCCTCTTTAAAAAAAAATGAGTACTAATTATAACAGATTTTTACAATCTATAATCTTATTGTTATGCTTCTGGATAAGATTGTATGTGAGTTTTTAGCATAAGGTTTCCTATCATAGAGAGAGTTTTCAGATAAAAAAATTTAAATTTATTTTTCTAGATATAACTAAAGTTTTTATTTTCTTTAACAAGGAGGTATCTCCGCCACCTAGCCCAGCGACCAGCAGCCCATATCTAAAGTTAAGATCACATTATCAAATATGATGTCACATCAACATGTTTTGTGACCCACACCTGTTCAGCTGATGTGGCAACCATGATACATTTCATTCAGTTATGGGTATTCATCATTAGCAATAACAATTTTAAAGTCAAAACTATAAAAAATATTAGACATTAACTCAACAATTGCTTTACAACTATTAAGACAGACTTCTAAATCCTTGTTCAAATTTTCTAAAATATGATATAACAAATAAGAAAATAGATTTATATGACTTTGACAAAATAAATATCCATCAATCTTTAATTTTTAATAAAGAATTGTCAACATAGACTTATACTCCCTATGGAATTGGAACTCAGATAACATAAAACACCCCTAAAAATATCTAAAAAAATAAAAATATGATCCCTATGAGTAATGATCACGAAAAACGTATGTTCTAGGGTCCACTGTCACTGTTTATGATATCATAAATCAGATAGGTGGAAGTTGAATGATTGGATCTCTTTGAAAAGGCTTATGATAGCTATATCAATGAAAGTGGCTTCCTTAACACCTGTCTTTCATAACGATCGATTTGATTTTCTACCCGTGATTCCAGGTAATCAACAACCTTAATCATTTGTCGTATCCCTACAAAGAGTTATCTGTGTAATCACTGAAAAATGTATCCCATGTATTTTTCACTTTTGTAATCTTACTTTTAAATGTCATGATATTGACATTTTTGTAGTTTTTATTAATGATTAAGAATAATACAATATGGTCAGTTTTATCAATAATTTGGATTATTTTTTGTGAATTATTATTAGGTGAAGAGAAAATGATTGAAAAAGAGTGATGAGCATATTTTGTTGAATAAAAGCTGATAATTAATTTGAATACGATTTGATTATATTTGATTTTTATTTTCTTTGTTTATTTTTCTGAATTAAATGTGTGGATATAGAGCTCACGGGAATCAGATATATAGGCAAACAAATGATCCTAGAACATTCTAAATTTGAGCTGAAGACAACTCCCTCACAATTATTGTTATTTGTTGGCTTAAGTGCAAATTTTATTAACAAGTGTGCTAGAGTATATTGTATAGAAAGGAAATCCCTCGTTCTCTTTTAGACACAATCCAAAAGCTCTCATTCCAATTCACATTATCAATTAAGGAGGATCATAGAATGTCAGTATTGCATCATCAACTTACGTCAATGTCCTAGAAAAACCTACACGTTCACTTGTGTCTAATCATTTATACCAAACTATTGAGTTGATAATAGAGCACATCGCTTGCCTGGCAGACTCCTAAATGATTTACATTTTAGTCACTCCTTTTTGTGCTCATAACCTCAAATATGCATAAAATCCTACAAAAAGGCAACCAATAAATTTGTTTTAAAACATGAAAAGTTGCACAATAATAGTATGGTGTGCACACATTTGTTGTCATATATAATACCACCTTAGAACACTAAATCACACACAAAAGGAAAGAAGAAGAATGAAAACACGATGAACATTTGCAAGCTAGATAAGGTATTAAATTATGTAGCATCTTAAGGAAACAATATCCCCACTACATGACCACTCCACCAAGGTCCTAAATCAGAACACAAAGAGGCATGTCATTCCCAACACTTAACGGATGTAAATGTATTTGAACAAGTAAATTAAGCAAGAATAGAAAGCATGGTATGTCAACTCATGTGTCTACTTAACTAGTTTTTCTTATTCATCCATATTATATCACAAGCACATGCTTAAAGTATCATTTCATTTGATTTTCCTTCAAACATAAATAACATTAACAACATTATTTATTTCATTTTAAATTTAAACTAGAGAAGATTAGAGATTATATGAAATAGTGACACATTTCATGATATGAAACTTGATTTACATTTACCATAATCCCTAAGAGCAATAAAGGATCTATAGAGAAATGTTTAATTGACTAAAAATAGTAAAACAAATATGATTTTATTTTTATCAAACATACAAACCAAGAGTGGAGCAGGAAGGGAGGAGAGATATCCTTCTAAACTCATTTTGTTAGTTACACATAAAGAAAGTATCAAACAAAGGTACAAACTTTAAAAATATTAAATGAGATCAATAGAAAATTTAACTTGGCCAGTCTTATTTTTGGCTTAGCATCAAATTTGATGCAAAGCATAATGAAACATTAGCTATGATAAAAAAAAATTTACAAAAACTATTTTGTACCATTAAATACCTCATACATGAATCAAAGAATCAATAAAACTAATTTTAATTATTAAACAAGGTAAAGGTTAGCATTTACACATTATATGATGCATTAATCACTATGGCATAAATGATGAACATGTAGTCACCTAAATGAACATAATTTTACTAATGGAACTAGTTAGATACTCATCTTGATGAATATTGTATTCATTGCAAGAAACTCAAACCTTTGAGCCAAACATATAGTCGCTAACATTAGCTATGATAAAAAAAATTACAAAATCTATTTTGTACTTAAATAAATGCATAAAAGAAACAATAAAACTAATTTTGATTATTAAACAAGGTTTAAAGGCTAGCATTTACACATTACATGACGCATTAATCACTATGACATAAATGATGAACATGTAGTCACCTAAATGAACATAAATTTACAAATGACAATAGTTAGATACTCATATTGATGAACATTGCATTCATTGCAAGAAATTCAAATCTTTGAAGAAAACATATAGTCCCTAACATTAGCTATGATAAAAAAATTTACAAAATCTATTTTGTACTTAATATGTATGCACTGAAGAATCAATAAAACTAATTTTAATTATTAAACAAGGTAATGGCTAGCATTTAAAAATTACATGATGCATTAATCACTATGACACAAATGATGAACAATGCAGTAACACAAATGAACATAAATTAACAATTGCCAAAATTTACTAATGGAAATAGTTAGATACTCATCTTAATGAACATTGCAATCATTGCAAGAAACTCAAATCTTTGAGGCAAACATATAGTCACTATTGGTCAACGCTTATTTTTCACCTATGACAAGTAATGAACTCGCAAACTTCTAAATATTTTTTATATTATAGATTATTTACAAATCTTATGCTCATTCGAGCATTACAAAAAAAATTATTCAACCATCAAACTAAGACAAATATGAGCTCCTTACGAGCAGCCACACTAGAAACAACGAATGGAAGACCAAGAGTCACAACTTATAAATCCACCTTTTACAATGAGACAAATTTCAACCAATGGAAGACCAATAGTCACAACTTATAATTCTACAAAGGATGTCCATCTTGGGATTTGAACCAAGGTCCCCACAATGAGAACTCATTACTTCAACCAACTAAGCTAAACCCCTTGGACACATACTTCTAAATATTAGAAATTTTCAATATATATATATATATATATATATATATATATATATTCATGGATTTAATCTTAGGCATGTCGAACACCTCAAAATTTAGAATTCAGAGAATGACAATCTAAGATGAGATTTGAAATTAATTTAAATTAAAAGAAAAATTGCATGTCTTTTCCCACTCGAAACCAAATTCTACGCATTTATTTGAAATGAAAACACTATTTTACATTTTATAGAATTTATACATAGTGAATTCATCCATCATCTTCCAAGCATGCTTAGTAATCAAACAAATGCATAGGATTGTTTCCCAATGTATTCAGAACTACAAATTACAAGAAATCAATTTACAATAAGGTCTTGTGTAGCATTTTAAATTATATCCGTATACAAATCCATGCTCACCTAGGCCTCATTTTGGTCTTTCTGACCTCCCATGCTTGATTCCGCTCACACTGGCTCAAAATCTAAGATCTCTACTGCATTCTAGACCTCTAGTCCTTGATTCCACATGAGTCGGGAGGTCAAGACCACTTGGGGAATCCTTGTCTTAGGTCAAGATTTCTTAAGGAGACCTTCACCTAGGACAAGGCCACTCAGGGCAACCTTGCCCTTATAAAAGGGGCCCAAATTCAAAATAGCCAATGACAAGCTTGCAAGAGCATTAAAACTTCATTTGTGTCATCCTACTTTGAAATTACAAATTTGCTTCATGGGCAGATTTATAAAAGCAAGCTTACCCACCTCATTTTATAATCATCTCATGAAATCACACACACATATCTCCTATGCAATTCAATTGAGCATGTGATCAAGCAATATCAAGGCATTGAAGACAAGAAGTAAAGTTCATATCTACAACACTTATGATGGAATCCATGATCAACCTTTCATAAAGTCAACTCTACAAGTAAACATCAACATCTTAATGAGGATTTTAACACAAAGAAGACTCGTGAAGGTATAATAATTCAATGTTGAGATCTAACCTCTACTACATTACCATACGATTCCATATCAATTCAAGTTTATCTCAATTTCATGGTTAATTCCAAAGTCAAGGTTTGACCTAAGAAAACTCACCATCAACCCAACAAATTTATCTCTTTTTGTGTGTAGGTGACAGGTTACAAACACACAAGTTTAGATTCAAACTAAGGATACAAAGAGCTACAAATCAAAATTTTGTAAATATGCAAAATCAAGGTCTTGATAGCCCCCCCCAAAAAAAAATATACCCAAACACTTTTGACAAAAAATCTAGGGGAATATCTAGGCAGCATCTTGGTCCTAGATATACAATTTCTTTCGACATATGGTGCTCTCATGTCTAGGTCACCCTAAAAAATAGTTTTCCTAATCACAACTTAGTTTTTAGGGACATGTTCCTCTCCACCTCTTATTTTCAAATCTATCTATATTGTCCGCATATCTATTTCCTATGACATTGTATATGTTGAAAGCCTTCATTTTCTTACCTTTAGTCATAGATCCAAAATTTATTTTACATAATTACAATATAATTTTAAACTCCTCATAAGGACTGCTAAATCCACCTTTTGGTCAATTCCTTTCAATTAGATTTGAATTTGTGCCTCATGGATCCACTCTCCTTCTCCATAATTAAAGTTAAAATAGGCCTAGTTTCCTAGTTTGCATGTGTAAGCTAGTAGGCCCTATTTTTGTGCCATGTCCCTACATTACATTTTGGTGAACCTGATGTGTCTTTTCTTACTTATGATTTAGATGTATAGATGTGATTTGTATGCATTTCATTCAAATATGTAATCATATTTCATTAATGTAATAGTATTGATAAATCTATTGATAATTTGTATTATTTAGACATTTATTTTATGTCTATCTTGCTGCAATGAGTTTCACGACCCTTAGATGTACATCTAATATCCCTATGAGAATAAGTTATAGACTTATGGCTTCCCAGAGTTTAATTACCAAGAGTGTAGAGTCTGAAATAACTAGAATATTCCATGCAAAACTTAAGTGAAACCTTTATGCTTACACATGACATACCTAAAATTGTGGAGAACCATTCTTCCCACACTTCTCATGATGAGGATGACACCTTAACATAGGTATCTCCTGTCCAATTTGGAAGGCTCTCCAATGAATTGGGAAAGCTTCAACAATGGATGTGTCAAGAATACTAAAATAGTGAGGCAATTCCCTTGATTGGAGGATAGGGGAATCTGATTCAAAATAATGATTTCATGGTGTAGAATTTTTGTATGACATTGCTCATATTGTCGATAATAATATAATTGTTGTGCTTCACAAATCACGCCCCACTTAGACATTTGACCAAGTCAGGATCCCCCTTCTTTTTCCTTTTGTTCTCTTTTTGTCTTATATTTTGCCTTTTATTTTCATAGTCAAGGACCTCACTAATTGAAGCCTTGGGGAAGTCATATTGTGAAGATATTCTTGATACTATGATGCCTGACCAACGAGCTCCCTCTTTCCTTTTTTTTTTCTTCCTCTTCCTCTTTTTGGTTTTCCTGGTATTTTTGGGATTTAAATTTTTGGGGATCTAAAGGTACCAAGGTGATTTGGTACACTCGATGCCCGACGTCCAAAACCCCTTCCTATGCAAGTCAAAGAAACTGCCATTTTGGGGTTTAGGGATATCAAGATCCTTGATCCCTAAAAGGGATTATGAACCTTGGGACCCTAGATCCACAATATGTAGTCACCCCCGACATTCCAACCATCAAGCCCAAAGGGGGTGATGTTGTCAATTGTGTGCCCTATAAAAGGGGTCTTTGTCTCTCATTTCAACACTTTATCCCTAATCTAAGACAATGTTTTAAGAGCAATTATGAGCCTCTATCTAGAATTCATGGGTTGTTTCTCATCATCTCATTTGTGGTGTAGAGAGTGTAGAGGTTGTTTTGAAGGAGATCTGTGTCTACATCCTCATTCTTTTTCAAGTTGGCCTTTGTTTCTTGGTTTGTATTTTGCACTCGGTTCTCTCTTTGTTGATAGGTTTTTTAGGTTTTGTTGTGTCTAGTTTTTTCGTCTTCCTTATTTTTTCCCTTCTTGGGTTTATTCATATTTTTTTACTTCCTTAATAGTTCTTGATAAAGTCTCAAACCTCGATGTCGATGACTATTTAAAACTAACTGTTTAAAACCCCTAAGTCTTTGACCACCACTATTGTATTGGATGATAAATCCATGATACCTGATCCCTAAAAGGCTTCAGCCTTTTGGAAGTTAGATTTTTTTTCATCCCCAACCATCTTCATGGTTAGGGGATCCTTAATCACCAAAAACCCTAACCACCACTATTGTGCCAAAGAGTCAGGCATCAAGGATGTCAAGGCCCCAATTCCCAAAAAAGATCAGGGACCTTGTCACCATTGATCCCTGATCCCTTACATACTCTATAAAGAGTTTTGAAATGATTCTTTTTATGGTTTGGGATTCCAAGATGCCTCAAAACCTTGAAAATTTCAAGGATACTAGTACCCCAGAACCCGATACTGCATTTGGTTTTTCTTGTCTAGGGCTTGCTGCAATTCTGAAATATGGGTTTTCATGATATATTGAAGACATATAGGTGTTGATAGATTCTATATTTCCTATTCTAATTATATCCTTATATCTTTGTAGGTAAAATTGAACATTTTAATAAAATTGTAACGGTCCTAATAATGTTTTTTTCATGCTAGAAAAAGGATATGACCAATGTTACACTAATGAAGGACAATCTTATGAGCTATCACAAGCCTTCTAAGCTAGGAAACAACCACTCCAAGTTCACCAACATAGACATAAGTCGCATGGACTTGAAAAATTTCTCGAGACACATGAAAAAACCTAATGGGAGAACTCCATATCATACCTCCCTAGTCCAGTCAAGACTAGTTGAAGCAGTAGCTTACAGTTTCTGTGCAGTCCAAAAATTGGAAAGTTTCATGTGTAGAAAATTATGATCCTAAGGAAAGGAGAGTATTCAACAAGTTGGGTGAAGCAGTCCCTGATATCAAGCTTGACAATATTGAGGCCATCTTCAAATTCCCTTTCATGGTGATTATGGGAAGGTGTCAAAGGAATATTTGGTGAATTCTACCAAGATTATAGGAAGGTGTCAAAGGAATATTTGGTGAATTTTATATATGACACAATATAAAAAGGAATCATATATAATCATCCAAATATATTAAGCCAATGTTCTAAAATGCAAAATATACCAGATATAATCATAAATCATCATGTCCGTGAAACAACATCATCATGTAGATACATTATCAAAATGTTAAAAAACAACATAATCTAATCCTCTAAATCAGCAATGATTCTAGTAACCATAAATAATGTATTGTCAGTGAATGCATCTCATCATGCAAATAATCAGAGCATAACAATAAGGGTCTAACTCAAATAAGAATAACCTAGAACTGAACGCAACCACGGGAGGCACTACATCCTCCCCCTAGGCATAGGCTTACTCCTAGAAACCTGCAAAAAGATAGGGGTACAAATCTCTCAATCGTGAAGCATCCTCCCAAGAAGCCAAATTCTCATCGCTCGGGTCCCATTGGACCCTTACCTTCTCAATGTCTAAGCCCCTGAGGGTAAGCCTCTGATGCTAAATAATGTGGATGGGCTCCAAAGAAAGTTTCCCATCCTCTCCCTATAAAGCACACCAATCAAGAACATGGGTCACATCAATAATATACTATCTCAATACAAAAACATAAAAAATTTCATGGATGTGTGATAGGCTAGGTGGCAATGCCAAGTGATGGGAAACATGACCAATCCACTCAAGAATCTCAAATGGTCCAACAAAATGTGATGCTAACTTAGAGCCGTTCCCATAACATATGGGGTTCTTCCATAGACAAACTCACAAAAGTACATGGTCACCCATTGAGAAGTGATGATATAACCTATGGGAATCAAAATAATTCTTTTTCCAATCCTAACAAACAACCAAATTCTCTCTAATAAGAACCACCTGCTACTCCATATCATGAAGTATCTCAGGATCCAAAACTACACAGTCCTCCAAATGATCCTAACTCAAAGGTGCATGGAACAGTTGACCATAAAAGGCCTGAAAAGGAGATATGCCTAGGGAACTATGGTTCCCATTATTATGGAAAAATCAACCAAGTATAAAGAGTCCTCCCACCTTGATTTTTGATCCATCACATACATGTGGAGAATGTCCTCAAGAACTTTATTCACTCACTCTCTATAACCACCGGTCTCAAGGTGATATGTTGAGATAAAATTTTGAGTTGTGCGTCCAAAGCATGCTAGAGATATGTCCACAATGCCAAAGTAAACAATGGATCTCTATATTAAATGATCTTGCAAGGCATCCCATACAACCAAACTACATCCTCCATGAATATATGTGCTATCAAAGTATCAGTATAAGAAGCTCTCATCAGTGAAAAGTGAGCCACCTTGGACAACTTGTCCACACTAACCATAATGGCATCATGACAATGCAATGACATAGGTAGACTAGTAATAAAATCAATAAATATAGTGTCCCACTTCCACTCAGAAATGGAATGTGGTTGAAAAAGACCTGCTGGATGCTGATGCTCTACCTTCACTCTCTGACACTCAAGATGTCTAGCCATGAAATCAGCAACATCACACCTCATCCCTACCCAAAATTATAACTATCTAAGATCGGCATGAATCTTCTTGACACTAGGATGTGCGAAATATGGCGCACTATGTGCCTCAAACAAAACTAAGGAATGAATATTACCCGACACTGACAAATAAATGCACTCATGGTACCACAAAAATCTATCTTAATCCAAAGAGTAACCTGAAAACCAACCCGCAAGGGTAAGTCTGGACTCAATCTCTACTCTAACTTCTTGATACCAAGTGTCACCAGGTGAAACTTGTAATGACCTAAAAATGGTCATCTAAACCCTAGATCCCCAATCTTGATCATCCTAAGTCCTAACCCTAAAGGCAATTCAATCTTCAATTTGATCTTACCTAAACCCTAGGTCCTAATCTATTATCGTACTTGATTAATTAATTCCTAAAAGTATAAAACATTAGCAAATAAACCTTATGTTATTTATTTAATTAATATCCTAGTATGTTGATTAAATAAATTAAATAAATTGCTAATTGCAAAATTAAATTCAAAAAGGATTTAATATTAATAAATTGAGTTAAAGTGCATTTAAAAGCAATTAAACATTTAAAAATGCATCTTATGTCATCATTTCAATTGACTGAACATCAAAATAGAAACAAATATGTCTTGTTCTGTTAACTAATTCTTTTTTGTTCCTCATTTTGGAAACAATCTAGTTAAGTGAAAGCTAATTTTGGAAATTTCCTAAATGATTGATTAGTCATTTTAGTTAACTGAATCTCTCAACCAATGATCTTCCATGCATGTGGATTGTGCTTCTTTGAATTGAATCTCATCCATTCTTCATCTTTCAATCTCGGTCATTGATTTTGACAGAGATTTATATAAAAGACAGCTCCATTTCTCTCACAAAGGATTCAAATTTTTTAGTAGAGTTATTATACTAATTTCATTTATCAATTGTATTTAAGTTTTAAAGCATTTAGCATTTGCATACTTTAATGTTTTCAAGCATTTTCAATTCATAATATAGGAATTTTTCATTTGGGTTCTTAAAATGAATTAAGCTAATCAACTTGGATTAATCTCTTTTACATTTGCATCAATAGATAAATCTTAGTTTCAATCCTTCATTTAGACAATGTCAAATCACTAGGTTTGCAATGATCTAAGAGAAAACCCATACTCCTACCTACTAGAAGGAAATAGATCGGTTTAGATTAGTCATTATGTATTGCAGTCAAAATCATTTTTTAGATTAATCAAGTAATGATCTATTGAAGTGTCTATGTAGTTTAGATTTCGATTTTCACATGCACATTTCTAGCACCCACCATGGGGTAGAAAATCTAATTTCTGACCTCACAAACTTCAGGTTTTTCGAGTCTTAGATTTATGTTTCGTACACTCTACTACACAGACTCGTACAAGTATTCTCACTATGCAATAAAAGTGAGGATGGATACTTGTATGGTATTCTATGTATTCTTGTACAAAAAATAAGGGTTACTCATACAACTATTCTTAACTATAACAACAAGCATTTCAATTACATTTTCTGACATCTGACTGTTCTCTATTTTACAGCCTAACTGTCATCTAAAAGACGTTGACAGAGAGCTATATTTGTAAACCTTTGTTTGTAGGATGAATGACGAAGACTTGAGATGTCAAACTACTAACAAGGTTTTGTAGGTTGCCTAATCATGATTCAACAAAACATCTTGATTATTTTATTAAAATAGGAACCTTGCATGCTAGACTTATTAAAAATGACAAGTGTCTGATGTGTCTAGAATGTAAATAATGTTATGAGATTATGATCTCACCCTTCTAGGGATGATCATAAATCCAGAGATATTATTTTCATTGATTTGTTGCATGATTACCTTGTAGAGGCCCTACCCAAGTGGGAAAAATTACTCACCCTTGGAGAATGACCCAAGTGATGATGGGCTAACGCCAAGAAACTCCAACTCACTATAATAAATTGCTTCCTTGAGACCAATATCTCAGAAGATGGATGTAATTTGAGCTTATACTTGGATCTCACCTGACACATAGTAGGGCCTTTGGGTCTCAATCATGTTTTCATGACTGCTTGAGCTAAGGTGCTTTGTGGGGCCATACGCCTCAATCGTGCTTGTGCAAACACAGAGGATACATTCAAACAGAGACACTTACTAAGAACTCTAGAGTAGAAACTACCCATATCACCTCCAAAAGTTGAATAATATAAGTGCGAGGGAGATAGTAACTCCCCCAAGACACTCGTTGAATTGTGCCCCCATTAGTGCTTGGAGTCGGATAATACAACATCGTTATACCTGTAATGGATAAAATACAATGAAAGTATAGAAAGAAAGGATGTAAAGGATAATGTGATGTTGATGTTGATATTATTGAGGAAAATATAAGATCCCCTTCCTAGCCCCAAATTTTGTAAAGGAAAGATCCACTTTGATCAACCATAAGAAAATGGTTAATGCACAATTGCGTCAATCGATCAGAAATAAGAAGAAAGAAGAAAGTCTTACAATCCTGAATAATGGATGAAGAATATAATAGATTTGAATTGACTAAGACCTTAATTGAAATGAATTGAAGACATGTACTAACCTCAAAATATAGAAGATCTAAATAATGTTGTTTTCAAGTGTCTGCACTGAGTTTCTGGAAGTTCTGCAATCAGATCGGGCACAGAAACACAGAGACAGAGAAAACCTAGAAATCTTTTTCGGATCTGACTCAAGTTGACTTTGACCAAAAATAGAAGGTCGATCTTGACCAAGAACATAAGATCGATCTTGACCCAGAATAGAAATTCAATCTT
Source organism: Thuja plicata (assembly GCA_018584345.1). Classification (NCBI taxonomy): domain Eukaryota; kingdom Viridiplantae; phylum Streptophyta; class Pinopsida; order Cupressales; family Cupressaceae; genus Thuja; species Thuja plicata. The sequence continues at coordinate 786,385 of MU228523.1, read as the reverse complement.
GACCTAGAATAGAAAGTAGAGCTTGACCTACATAGTCCGACGGAAAATCTATTTCTGGATCCTGAAATTTTTCCAAAAAGGGTATCCAGATCTGTACTTGAACCTGTTGTCCCAAACATGTACCTTTCTTGTATAGAAATCCTTGTGGCTGATTCAAATCCTTAGATCCACAAGTATGTATGTACTAAATGAATGTAGAATGTAGAATGTAGGATGTAGGATTTCTAAAATCAATTGCTTGTAGATCTTCAACACCAATCTTGAATGGATCTTGGAATAGGAAGAGGCTTGCATGGATGTGGATGGAGAAATCTTCAACAAGAGGGCTCCATAGAGATTTAATCCTTCAATGGCTACCAATGGATCTCCTTGATGAATTGAATATTTTAATATCTTTTAATGCTTGAATGCTTGAGAGTATATTCTTGCTTCAATAGATCATGTGGAGAGTTTTTGTGGATGAAATTTCTTCTTGCGTCTTAGAGAAAATGAGAGGAGAAGGCTTCCTTATATACCAATCTAGGGAACAATCTTCTAGAGAGGTCTACATAGGAGAATTAAATTCCAATTAGATCTATACCCTTATAAGTGGACCTATATTAAATATAATTTCAAGGTTTTTTGCCTCGAAGATCGAAAGAGCCAACCCAGAAGTGGGAATTAAATCTTTCCGAAACCTGACATCCGAAAACCCCAGAAACTTGAAATTTAGACCCTGGGTTAGGGTCAAGGTCAACTCTGACCTAGGTCAGGGTCGAGGTCAACCTTGACCTAGGTTAAGGTTGAGGTCGGCCTTGACCTAGAACTTCAACCTTGACCCTGAGGTCAAGGAACTCAGATTTGCAGATCAGGGTGCTAGAAAAAGGTTGGAGAGAAGTGGAAAAGTGGGCAGAACAGGGGTAAAAGCCAGATCCAACTGAGAGACCCATTCAAGGTGCTTTACATGACCCCAAATCACTTACTCAGGGGGATAAACTAGTCCAAAATGGAAGTGCTTCCATTTTTTGATTATACATTTATCCCCCACTTTAGCAAGAGTATGGACTCAATGCAAACTCTTGGTAGAGGAGATCATAAAGAAAAGATAATCTTATTGAAATCAAAAGGGAAAAAGGAATCCTCAAGCCCCCAGGGACTTAAGTGTTTATCAACCCTAAGATCATGATAAGAGAGAAATCATCAGTCAAAGAGAAAGAGAGAGGAGGTGTGATTACCTCGCCCAATGAGAACCTGTGTCCCATTGTGAATCACACAAGGAAAAAAAAAGTGCAACTGGAAAGATGGAGTTGAACTGCCTAGTGAATGTGGCTACTCACTAGTCAACCCATCAAGGTTTTATTCTTAGGAATATTCTACTCCAAAAGAGAAAATTCAACATATAGAAAGATCCAGTCTTAAGGACACCTTCCGTCCTTAAGAGATCAAAACATTATAAATTGAAATAGGAGGGATCAAGAGATCCTATAAGGTAAAAATCCATGCTTTAAGGATTATTCTCTAATCCATAAAGGGAGAAAATTTTTAAGTTTTTGTATAGTCAGAAAATGGAAGCACTTCCATGGTAGACTGGTTTAGCCTTCCGAGTAAGTGGTTTGGGGTCATGTCAAGCGCCTTGAATGGGTTCCTAATTTTGATATGGATTTATCCCCCTATTCTGCCCCATTTCCACTTTTTCCAACCTATTTCTAGCACCCCAGACTAAGAAATTGGGATTTTGACCTTAGGGTCAAGGTCAACCTTGACCTTGACCTAGGTCACAATCGACCTTTTCCAGGCCCAAGGTTCAAATTTTTGAATCTCAGGGTTTTCGGATGTCAGTCTTTGGAAAAAGTTAATTCCCACTTCTGGGTCGACTATTTCAGACTTCGGGAAAACAAATCCTCAATTATATTTAACATAGGTCCTCTTCTAGGGGCATGGGTCCAATTAGAATTTAATTCTCCTACATCAGCCTCTCTAGAAGATTGTGCCCTAGTTTCATATAAAAGGAATCTTTCTTCTATCATTTTCTCTAACCATGATTAACCACAAGAAAGAACAATCTAAGACTTGAAAACCATGAACTATGATCATCAAGCATAATTGCAAGAACTTTCAAATACTTGAAGAGTGAGATACAAAGGTGAAGAAGCAAGATTTGAAGCAATCCAAGTAGCCATTGAAGCATTCATCCATTCTCAAGCACTTCTCAAACACTCATTTTCATCAAGGAGATCCATTGGTGGCCATTGAAGGATTCAAGTTCTATGGAGCCCTTTTGTTGAATATTTCTCCATCCACATTCCTCCAAGACTCTTCTAATTCAATAACCCATTCAATATTGGTGTTGAAGATCTAAAACCAATTGATTGAAGACATCCTACATTCTCCATTCTACATTCTACATCCATTTGGTGCATCCACACTTGTGGGTTCAAGGATTAGAATCCTCCAAAAGGACTTTTACATGAGCAAGGTGAATTAATTCATTTACTTTGTTTATTTTTGTAATTTAAATTATATATTTGAGGTTAATTACAAAACTAGGGTTTGACCAAGGCAAACCCCTCCCCCAAAAAACAAACCCTTTTTCTTGTAGGTGCAAGTTTGGAACAGTAGATCAGGACAGAGATTTGGATACCCTTTTCGAAAAACTTCCGGGATCCAAAAATAGAATTTTAGTCTAAGAATTGTTAGGTCAATTGTGACCTAGGGTGCAATCAGAAATTCTGGCAAATGGTGACATTGACTTGAGGGTACAAATCAGAACTGTCTCAAAACAAAAAAAGATTTCTTGGTTTTGTCTGTCTCTGTGTTTCTATTCCAGATCTGGTCTCGGATTTTCCAGAAACTCAACACAGGCTTCATAAAATAGCATTCTTCAGATCTACAATATTTCAAGGTTAGTGCATTTCTCCTATTTAGTTCAATTAAGGTTATTAATCTATCTAAATATCAAATACATTCAAATTAACAAATCAAAATTAGTGTACTTAAGATCATCCTTCCTTATTCTTGTTACCAAATGATTGATTCATTTATGCATTGATCCTTCCTTTTGGGTTAATCAACTTGGATATTTCATTTACATATCTAAGGATAGAAGGAGAGCATATTATTTACCCCCATAACTAATTTAAATGTAAGGGATTTTATGTTAAATGAATTCGCATTTCATAAACACAACATTTTATTCCTTACATTTTGGTGAACCCGCGATAGACAACTCTTTCTTTTTGGTGTTAGATTTACATATTTTATGTTAGATCTTGCATGCATATTAGATTATCTTTCTTTTATGTTCTTGCATTTCCCTTTCAAAAATTAAAATCAAACTCTTTGTTTTCTAAATTAGTTCATTGGTGTATGAGCTTTACCACTTCTAGTCCTACTTATAGTATCCCGATTAGAAGAAGTCTTAGACTCATGGGTTCCTTTGATCCTGAATCTTCCTCTCCTTTCCATAGGATCCTCTATGAAAATTTTAATACTCATGATTCCAATCCTTCTATGGAGCATAACTCTTCTCACTCATCTCATGATGAGGAAGATGCTTTAAGAGTTCCTCCTAAACAAGTGCAAAAAATTTCAACCGAACTTGATAAAATGGGAAATTGGCTTATTCAAGAAAACCATAATCAAGATTTCATTCAAGCTATAGAGGCTCTTAAGAAATTCCTTCATGATAGTTATCAAGGTGTTAATCTCTTGCATGGTATCACTCATCTTATGCAATTGAATGTTAAACCTTTAGCTCAAGAGGCTCAAGATCTAGGATTTACTTCTCCTGTCATTAGTGAGGGACCTTCTTCTATTCCTTTACCTAGCATTCCTACTTATACTCCTCCTTTGATGACTACATCTCTCCAAATTTCATCTATTCCTGTGAGTGTTCCACTGGTATCTTTACCTACCTCATAACCTTTATACCATAGTGTACCTTTTACTTATACTAATCCCCTTCCAACTGTCATTCCGAATGTTCCACCGGTTGTATCTTCTATTCCTGCTACTTCCTACACTTTTCCTATTGTTACTAATGTTTCCATGCCACCTATGTCTTCTAATGATTCCACAATTATTAGTTTGGCTCAGACTATGTCATCTTTACAACAACAACTGACATCCTTAACTCAATCCAAGTTTAGCATTCCTACATGTGACATGGGTAGTCCCTTATCTTTAGACATTATTCATGCTACTGTTCCTCAACAAGCCAATATGCCTCGTCTAGAGAATTACAATGATAAAGGTTATCTTGTTACTCATGTTAAAACATTTCAAATCCTTTGTAGTGATTATGCTCATGACCATAGGATTTTAGCTAAATTGTTTGCTAGAACCTTTCATGATAAGGCTTTGAAATGGTATTGTTCTTTACCTCCTTATTCCATTTATTCTTTTCCTAAACTTGCTAATACCTTCATTCAACAATTTCAAAATAACATTGGCCCACAAGTTTCCTTAACTGATCTAATGCATTGTAAACAAAACATTAAGGAACAATTGACTAATTTCATTGGTAAATTTAAGCATTTGTATGCTCAGATTTCTTATCCTAATCCTAATATTGATATTCACACATGTTTATTTCAAATTTACAAAAGGATATTAAAGATAAGATTCTGCTTACTGAATTTACCTCTTTTCAACAACTTTGTGTAGCACTTCATCATTATCAATTACAAGTGAGTCAATTTGAGAGAAACACTCCAATGGCTCCTATTCTAGTTGATAAGAGTGGCAATGCTCCTAATCCTAATAAATTTTAGAAACCTAACAACTACATCAATATTAATAAAGAAACAAATGTGGTTGTTGATCAAGTTGTTGTTGCCACATTTGCATCCCACAATGCCACATTTGCATCCATTACTTTCCGTATGAATCATACATTTACTCCTCTCTCTGAATCTTTACATTCCATTATGATTAGGTTGTTAAGTGCTAATATGATTACCTTTCCTCCTATTCAACCTCTCCTGCCAACTACTATAGCTTAAAAATCCTTTGATTCTAAAGCTTTTTGCCAATACCATCACCAGAATGGCCATGATACTGAAAAATGTTATTTTCTAAAGCATAAGGTTCAAGACTTAATTGATTCTAATGCTTTATATGTTGATAATTTTTATGGTAATGGAAACAAATATGTCTCTCCTCCTAATCAAAACCTTCAAATCTACATGAATCCTCTACCTACACATGATACTAATATTATCGCTCAACCATCTTCTGTGGATATCGTTTACAATTCAAATATGGATGATTTTAATCACATTGTTAATCATGTGGAGAGCGTTGTTGCATCTCAACCTATTTTTTAGGATCCTTCACCTCCACCTCAACTTCAAGTTCCATCTAAACCTCAGAAACAAATTAAGGATAAATGACCTCGGGAACTTTCAATTACCTTTGATGACTCTGAGACTATTAAGGCTCCTGATGGTCCCCTTTATATTTATGCTAGGATTGCTAAGATACCTACGCGTGGTTGTCTTTTTGATCCCACATCTTTAATAAATGTTATTACTGAGGAAAATATTTTTATGAAAGGCCTACAACATGATTGTTATGATCCATCGGATGCATGGATCCAAACTTGTAATGGTTTTCTCTATCCTGCACTTGGTTCTATTAACTTGCCTATTGAACTCTGTGGCAAGGTTGTAGATACTACCTTCATTATTGTTCCTACATCTGATCAATTTCAAGTCAAATTTGGTTTGCCTTGGATAACTTCTATGCATTCCATTGCTTCTTCTATTCATAAATGTCTTAAGTTCATTCATAATGGAGAAGTAAAAATGATTAATCACAGTTTGTATCAACCTTCCAGGCCTAGAGATTGTGCTACTTTTGATTTCTTTTGGCCCTCATTACCTAATTCATGTCCTCTTTTCCCTGACAACCTTTTTTGTTCATATCAAGCCTATAAACATTGCGAGATTGTCGAGTTAAGCCTCAGATAGATCTTAACCGTGGTATTTTTCCCACTCCTTCTATACCTCCTTTATCCATTAATGCTAACTCTATTACTCAACCTCCCAGTGTTTCTTCTCATCCTACTGTGAATCCCACCAATCCTCCTACAGAACGTGTGAAGGAATCAGTGGTTATTCCTCCTAGTTCTCCACATGTGTCAAACAAAGAAAAATGTAATAAATCAACTAACAAATGTCATAAGAAGCATAGAGCTAATGCTAGGGCCCGTTCTTCTCTTCTTTGAAATTATTTACCTTCTTTAGATCAACCTATGCCTGATGTGTTGGAAGAAGTTAATATTCACAATGATGTTAAGATGAATGAGTATGATGATCCTATTCACATCTTAGATCCCATTTTAATTAATCTCAATGAGGAGGATACTTTAGATGATCCTATTGATCTTAGTGATGAATATGAGACCATTGATCTTGATAATGATTTACCTCATATACTTTCAACTCAATTGACAATTACACCTAGTATCGAGCAACACGATTCTCAAGAGGATCCTTGTTTGGAACTGGCTATTATTCATACTGTATTAGATATAGTCCCTCTTGCGAGTTTCCCACCTTCCCTAAATAATATAAACTAAGATGGGGAGAGTAGGTGATGTGCTTGATTGGCTTACCCTTCATGGTAGCCATTTTTGTGTTTGCATGGTGTACTGTGCTTCTCCCGTAATGTGTTTGTTAAATGTTTGTTAGACTCTTTTATACAACCCTTTTTACTTTGTCGGTGCAAGGTGATAAAGGAATCAAACCTGTTGTATAATTCCTCTCTATGTATCTCTAATCTTCTATATGTTGTTTTCATGTTATGTTGTACTTGTGCTATTGTTTGTAAATTTTTTCCTTGTGTAGTCCGCTTGGATCTGCGACATGGTAGAACTGATTCTTTTTGGTCTCCATGTTGTGGTCCGAAAAGACTCTTCTTCATAACTATTGAGTTTTTTTTCCTCCATTGTGATTGTAGTTCTAATTTCTTTGGGGAATAATGTCAATTCATTTGCAATAATATCATATCTATATGTACATGTTATCTTATGATCATACTAACCCCATAGTAGGTAGATCCCTTCTATGATCTTTGTATGTTTATGTGATATTTCCCTTGATTTGTCTTTGTTTGGGGGCATCTCATAGTGGAAACGTAACCAATAGAGTTGTTTATGTTTCTATCAAAGCAATTTCTCCTATTAAAGTGTTAGAAATGAATTTAACATGGGGGCATATGCTCTACTCACTTTTTGCACACACGCATGTTCAAAATATTTTCAAAACTTAAAACCTTTTCCCTTTATGGATTAAAGACTAATCCTTAAAGTATGGACATTTTAATTTTTAGTATCTCTTGATCCCTCCAGTTCTAATTTACACGGATCTCTTGATCCCTCCAGTTTCAAATTACAATGTTTTGATCCCTTAAGGTTGGAAGGTGTCCTTAAGAATGGATCTCCCTGATGGGTTGACTAGTGAGTAGCCACACTCACTAGGCGGTTCAACTCCATCTTTCCAGTTACACTTTTTTGTGTGGTTCACAATGGGACATAAGTTCTCATTGAGCAAGGTAACCATACCCTCTCTCTCTCTTTCTCCTTAACTGGTGATGTCTCTCTTATCAGGATCTTAGGGTTGATAAAGACTTAAGTCCCTTGGGGACTTGAGGATTTCTTTGTCCCTTTTGATTCCAATAATATTATATATTCTTTATGATCTCCTTTACCAAGAGTTTATATTGAGTCCATACTCTTACTAAAATGGGGGTTAAATATATAGTTGGAAAATGGAAGAGCTTCCATGGTAGACTAGTTTATCCTTTTGAGTAAGTGGTTTGGGGTCATGTCAAGCACCTTGAATGGGTTCCTGACTTTGATCTGGCTTTATCCCCCTGTTCTGCCCCATTTCCACTTTTTCCAACCTATTTTTGGCACCCCAGACTGAGAAACTAGGATTTTGCCCTCAGGGTCAAGGTTGACCTTCTTGGGTCAAGGTCAACTTCAACCTTATCCTAGGTCACAATCAACCTTTTCTAGGCTTGAGGTTCAAATTTCAGAATCTCAAGGTTTCCGGTGTTAGTAATAACTGAGAGGGGGGTGAATCAGTGGCCTCAAAAATTAAACCTTAAATCAACCCTTTAAACTTATAGCCACAAATTATATCTCAAGTTATCTTATGTCCTACAAGATGTATGCCTTGAAATACTTTAATCAATTTTCTACTTGTCGGATTACTTTGTTAAACCTTCTTAGTATGTTTACCGATAAGCAGTCATCTATTTACCGAAATACAGTAAATATACAGAGTATACTGATCAATCCAAAATCAACTATGTAAGATACAAAATAGTAAATAAATTAATCATATACACATAACACATGGATTTTTAATGTGGAAACCCTATTAAGGGAAAAACCACTGGGACCGGTACCCCAAATTTTCACTCTTCTGAAGTGAGCCCTGTTAAGAGCCAACCCTATTAAAGGTTACAAACACACTGTTAGGTGTGACCTTGTTAGAGGATTTAGAAATAGTTTGTCAACTAGTATATGGCATCTAATGCTACCATCATTGATCAAACACTCACTTGGCCTGTCAATAGGTATCAGGCATATCCAATGCTACTTTTGTGTTCAAACTTTTTGATACTCCTTGGGATGTATCTCAATTGAAAAATACTTTTAAGTCCTGCTTGGTTAAGAGGATTATATGCTTCAATGGTTAAACTTAAATGCTAATGATCTGTTCATACATACAACTCAATTGTAGATTTTCAGATCTATTGTAGGTTGATTACTTCACTGATCAATATAATCAAATATATACCTTTGCTCCACACTTTTTCTGCTCTGTGATGCTTGTCTCACTGTATGTCGGTGTCTACAGAATCTAGCTCTTCCTTTAGCTTGTTGATCAGGACTAAATGAAGACTTTCTTCTCCTTCATATTTTCTTTAGCATCTTTCCTCTTCTCTTCTTCACCCCACACACACAATTTGTAATGAATTGAGTTTGTCTCTTATAGACATGATTTCCTCTTTTCTTGGCTTTCTTGATCTTGGTGTGTTCAACAATCTTTGCCAATAGATTTAAAGCAAATCTCCAGTCTGATCTTGTAGAGATATTCTTTCCAATTGGAGAAAGAAACTTTAAATCAATTACTTATCTCCAGCTTTATCTAGATGATTAAAACAATGATAAGTATTAGTTAACTCTATATTTAGCTTCTTGACAGCTAAGCATTTTGTCATTTTTTGAACTCTCTGTTATGTTGGTCAATAATTCTGTTAGTCATCAGTGATAACTAACTGTTCCATTGGTGTGAATTCATTTTTCATTGGGATCTATATTCTTGTCTTCTCCATCGGGCAACACTAAAATTTTGTCCGTCGGGTTACTTTATGTTTTGCTCATCGGGAAACACTGTAACTCTGCTCGTCGGTAATTTTGTGCATTTGTTCACTGGGAAACACTGTGACTTAGTAATTTTACTCTGACCATTGGGTGCACTTTGTCGATGTATGCAGTCACTTAGTGAATACTTGACTTATATGCATCACTGATAGCATAGCCTTTGATTCATCAGTTCTTTGAAGTCTTTGGCAGTATTACAATGACCATACAGATTATATCAAGTTGACATCAATGACAATACAATACATTAACTATTTTAATTCCTTGCATGATCATCAACTTAACATCTTCAAACATTCAATCAGTTACATGTCATCAATCTATCCCTTTGGCATTAATGGCGATATACTACATTATCATACTATACTATTGCTAATACAATATGAAATATACAGTTTCATCAAGCTTTCCTAATGTAACTATTACAAATGTCTGGCTATCGGTAAGCTCAAATAGATTTGATTTGATTTTTGCAACTTTCTTTCTATCTTCAATCCCTTCACTAGATAGATGTAGAAGTTTTCTTTTACTAATGTGATGTGTTCTCCTTTTGTGTCAAACTCTCTCCCTTTGACTGTTCTCCTTTATTTTGATGTTTTCTCTCCCTTTCTGGTTACTTCTCTTTGATGGATATGATCTCTTCCTTGGAGGATAATGGATAAACTCTCTCCCTTTATCAATATGATAATGAGATATTTCTCTCCCTTTGACATTAATGGCAAACATCTTATCTTTTCAAACAAGATTTTAACAGTTATTTTAAGTAGATCCTTTCTATCCATAATATATTCCTTGAATTTCCCAATCCATCAGTAATAACTCTATTTCTCAGAGTAGATAAATACCTTGTTGTGTATAGATTTATCTTTGAAGTTCATCTCTCTACTTGCATCAACATGAATGATATTCTGATAATGTGTAGGCTCATGCAGCCTTTTAGTTAGCTTACTGACCAGTAGACAAGGGTCTGACCCCTAGTCTCTTTCTCATGAAGTACTCAAATGCATCCTTGGATAGTGGCTTGGTGAAGATATCGGCCAATTGTTCCTTTGACTGCACATACTCAAGTATCACCTCCTTTGCCTAAACTTGTTCTCTCCAATAATGATACTTGATGGAAATATGATTTGTTTTAGCATGCATGACTGGATTCTTTGAAATGTTTATTGCACTTGTATTATCACAATAGATAACTACTGGATCCAAAATGTTCATATGCATACCTTCCAGTAACTATTTGATCCATGCAATATTTGAGCAGTTTACAGCAGTAGCAACATACTTTCCCTCTGCAGTAGATTGTGAGATGCATCCTTATTTCTTGCTGATCCATGTGACAAGTCTGTCACCATGAAGAATACTCCTCTAGTTGTGCTCTTCCGGTAATCAAGATTTCCAGCCATTTCAGTGTCGGTAAAGACCTTAAGCTCAAATTTGCCTTCTCTTCTATACCATAAGCCATATTCCTTGGTATTCTTCAGATATCTTAGAATTATTTTCACAGCAGTCATATGTGATTCTATGGGATTAGCAGGAAATCTAGAAACTATTCCTACTGCATGTGCAATATCTGGTCTAGTATGTACAACATACATGAGTTTTCCAATCATTGATTTGTACAAAGTCTGATTTACCTATGATGACTTGTCCTCCTTTGTCAGCTTACATCCAGTTGTCATCAGTGTTCCAACTGGTTTGGATTCTTCCATCTTGAATATTTTTAGTACTTCTTTGATGTACTTGGATTTTGTAATGAAAATACCTTCATCTTGTTGTATGATTTGTAGACCAAGAAATAACTTGATCTCTCCAAACATAGACATCTCAAACTCTTTGCTCATCTCATTTGCAAATGATTTTCATAGCACATCATTGCCTCCAAATATGATGTCATTAATAAATATCTCAGCAGTCAAAATGGTAGCATCATTATCTTCCTTCAAGTAAAGATTATTGTTTTCACTAGTCCTTACAAATCCAATACTTATAAGATAAGAATGAAGTCTTTCATAGCAGGCTCGGGGTGCTTGTTTCAATCCATATAGGGCTTTGTGAAGTCTACATACCATGTCCCTCTTGTCTGGATCAACAAACCCTTATGGTTGTTCAATGTATATCTCTTCTTCAAGTATTCCATTTAGGAATGCAGACTTAATAGCCATTTGATATACCTTGAATCCTTTATATGCAGCATAAGCCAGAAATATTCTTACTCCTTCTAGCCTAGCAACAGGTGCAAAGGTCTCTCCATAGTCAATTCCTTCTTCTTTTGTATACCCCTTGCATACTAGTCTTTCTTTATTTCTTGTGAGTTCTCCATTCTCATTCAGCTTATTCCTGAATATCCATTTTGTACCGATGACATTCTTGTCATCTGGTCTTGATACAAGTGTCCATGTCTTATTTTTCTCTATCTGTTCAATCTCTTCATTCATAGAAATTATCCATTCATCATTATCTAGTGTAGCATTGACAGATTTTGGCTCATAATCACAAATAAGACATCTTGTATTTAGAGACTTACTTCTAGTTCTCATACCAGCCTTCTTGTCTAACATATCTTGCAAGTACAAGTTCAGCTCTTTGTCTATTAGCTTGATCATCATTTTCTTCTTCATTCAGTTCTCCATCAATTTGTGCATCATCTTGAGCAATATTCTGATCGTCGGTATTTTTAGCCTGATGCTCAGGTGCAATGATCTGTTGCTCGGGAGCTCTACATTGTTGGTCAGGTAGAGTGTCAGGTTCCTCATTGTAAGTGAACCTATTGTAGTCCTCTGGTTCTTTTGTGCTTTCCCTTTCATTCTTCTCTGCAAATTCATCTATATTTACATTTGCACTTTCAACAATTTTGTTAGAGGCTTTTTTTAGACATTTATAAGCCTTGCTCTTGGTAGAATACCCTAGAAAAATTCCTTCATCACTCTTGGAGTCAAGTTTTCCATTTCTATCATCTTTTAAGATATAACATTGACTGCCAAAAATTTTGAAATAACTTACATTGGGTGTGTATCCATACCATAGCTCATAAGGTGTCTTTTTGGTGTCTTTCTTTAATTATACTTTGTTCAATGTGTAAACAGCAGTACTGATAGCTTCCCTCCAAAATATTTGGGTGATTCCTTTCTCTATCATCAGTGTCCTTACACAATCAACTATGGATATGTTCCTTCTTTCAGTAATTCCATTCTGTTGTGTTGTTCTCGGTGTAGAGACCTGTCTTTTGATTCCATGCTCATTACAAAAGTTACTGAATTCATCTAAAATAAATTCCCCTCCTCTATTTGATCTTAATAATTTCAACTCCTTACAACTTTTCTTTTCAACCATTTCCTTATACCATTTAAACATCATAAATGCTTCTGATTTATCTTATAGAAACATGGCTATCATCATTCTAGAGTAATCATCAACAAAGAGAATAAAATATCTATCTCTATAATAACTCTTTGTCCTCATAGGTCCACATAAATCAGTATGGACTAATTCTATAATGGAATCAAATGTATGGGCTTTTCTTTTAAAACTATACTTTGTCATTTTACCTTTTTGACAATTCTTACACATGATGTTGTCGGGCTTGGTCATCGTCGGTAAGCCTTTGACATTTCTCTTTTTTTCTAATCTTTATCATGTTGTCAAAGTTCACATGACACACTCTTTTGTGCCATAAGCATATGTATTCATTTATAGCAATCAAACAAGTGGAGTCAGTATCATTCAGATAGAATAAGTTACCTTTTGTCTGCTCACTGGTACCAATCAGATTTTCTAATTTATTGAAGATCCTTGCCTTCTTATTTTCAAATGCTACTCTATGACCTGAATTATTCAACTGAGAAACAATCAATAGATTATAATTCAATCCATTTACCCAATAATCATTTTCACATTTTATCTGGTTATTCAACATTATTGTTCCTCTACCTTCAACTGGACAAGGTGTGCCATTACCCATTCTTACTGAACCACCTTTACAGTATTCAAAAGTCTCAAAATTTTGCTTATCACCAATCATATGGTGAGTGCAGCCACTATCTATGATCCAAACAATATTTTTTCTAACCTTAAATATGAGAGTTGTTTCTACATACCTTTCTTCATCATCATCTGAATCATCCTTTATAGCCACAAACACCATCTCAATATCTTCATCAGATTCGGTGTCAGTATCATCATCTTTGCATTTTTCTAGGTAATGGGCCTTCTTTTCTTTGTCCTTATAGTCTTGGATATCTCTTCTTTCTGATTGTCGGTAGCTTCTGTAATCACCTCTGTTAGACTTCTTTTCAAATGATATGTCATTACTTATGTTAGTACATCTTGCAGCAAAGTGTCCAATCTCTTTGCAATTAAAACAAACAAGTGGTAATTTACCTTTGTATTTACCTTTGCCTCTCTGCATTCTTTTGGCCATAAGTGCTTCAATTTCATCAAATTCATCTTCTTCACTTTCACTATCACTATCTTTTCTCATAGTGTTTTTATGACTTGATTTACTTATTCTCACAGAAGACTTGAATGCAGACTCTATGTTTAGTAAGACACTATTATCAAAGTTATTCATCTCAAATGAAATCAGTCTTCCAATCAAACTGTCTAGAGTAACATTGCTATTTGCTACTGCTCTCATTTCTTGAATGGAAGATACTCTAATAGCATAAGTAGGTAGTAAGGTTCTTAGAATTCTACTTACCATTATATCTTCTTCTAGTAAACCTCCAAATCCTCAGATAGCATTGACTACCTCTTTGATTCTTGTGTTGTCCTGAGTGATGTTTTCACCTTCTTTCATTTTGAGATCATCAAACTTTCCTCTAAGGCTTTTTGCCTTGGCTCTCAAAACATTCTTGTCACCACCATGTACAAGCTTCAATTTGTCCCACATTTGCTTTGCAGTTTTGTAGGCTTTGACATCTTCAAATTTAGCATCAGAGAGTGAGGAAGCAAGTTCTATCATCATGTCATTGTGTTCATTATTCTCTCTCATTTTTTCAACTGTTGGTGCTCCTGTGGGCAACACATATTTAGTATTTAAGTATTGAGTAGCATCATTACGAATACCTGATAAGTGGAGTCTTATTCTTCTCTGCCATGAAGCAAAATTATCTTTTTTCAACTTGGGCACATCTCGTCTGTTCATCTTTTGATCTTTAGCTTAGGTCTTGAAACCTTCCTTTCTAAGAACACAAGCTCTGATACCAATTTTTAGTAATAACTAAGAGGGGGGGAGTGAATCAGTGGCCTCAAAAATTAATCCTTAAATCAAACCTTTAAACTTATAGCCTCAAATTATATCTCAAGTTATCTTCTGTCCTACAAGATGTATGCCTTGAAATACTTTAATCAATTTTCTACTTGTCGGATTGCTTTGTTAAACCTTCTTCTGTATGTTTATCGATAAGCAGTCATCTATTTACCAAAATATAGTAAATATGCAGAGTACACCGACCAATCTAGAATCAACTATGTAAGATACAAAATAGTAAACAAATGAATCATACACACATAACACAGATTTTTAACGTGGAATCCCTATTAAGGGAAAAACCATTGGGACTAGTACCCCAAATTTTCACTCTTCTGAAGTGAGCCCTGTTAAGGGCCAACCCTATTAAAGGTTACAGACACACTATTAGGTGTGACCTTGTTAGAGGATTTAGAAATAGTTTGTCAACTAGTATCTGGCATCTAATGTTACCATCCTTGATCAAACACTCATTTGGCCTGTCAATAGGTAAACGGGCATATCCAATGCTACTTTTGTGATCAAACTTTTTGATACTCCTAGGGATGTATCTCAATTGAAAAAGACTTTTAAGTCTTGCTCAATTAAGAGGCTTATATGCTTCAATGGTTAAACTAAAACACTAATGATATATTCATAAATACAACTCAATTGAAGATTTTTAGATCTATTGTAAGTCCATTACTTCACTGATCAATATAATCAAATATACACCTTTGCTCTACACTTTTTCTACTCTGTGATGCTTGTCTCACTATTTGTCAGTATCTGAAGAATCTCTCTCTTCCTTTAGCTTGTTGATTAGGATTGAATGAAGACTTTATTCTCCTTCAAATTTTCTTTAGCATCTTTCCTCTTATCTTGTTCACCCCACACACAATTCGTAATGAATTGAGTTTGTCTCTTATAGACATGATTTCCTCTTTTCTTGGCTTTCTTGATCTTGGTGTGTTCAACAATCTTTGCCAACAAATTTAAAGAAAATATCCATTCTGATCTCGTAGAGATCTTCTTTCCAACTGGACAAAGTAGATTTAAATCAATTACTTATCTCTGGCTTTATCTGGATGATTAAAAAAATGATAAGTATCTGTTAACTTTATATTTAGCTTCTTGACAGCTAAGCATTTTGTCATTTTCTGAACTCTTTGTTCTTTCAGTCAATACTTCAATTAGTCATCGGTGATAACTGACTGTTCTGTTGGTGTGATTTTATTTTTCATTGGGATCTCCATCCTTGTCTTCTCCGTCAGGAAACACTAAAATTCTGTCCGTCGGGTTACTCTGTGTTTTGCTTGTCGGGAAACACTGTAACTTTGCTCATCGGTAATGTTGTGCATTTGTTCATTGGGAAAAACTGTGAGTTAGTTATTTTACTCTAACCATTGGGTGCACTCCATCGGTGTATGCAGTCACTTAGTGAATACTTGACTTATATGCATCACTGATAGCATAGCCTTTGATTCATCAGTTCTTTGAAGTCTTTGGCAGTATTACAATGACCATACAGATTATATCAAGTTGACATCAATGACAATACAATAAATTAACTATTTTAATGCCTTGCATGATCATCAACTTAACATCTTCAAACATTCAATCAGTTACATGTCATCATCTTGATGTCAATCTTTTGAAAAAGTTAATTCTCGCTTCCAGGTCGGCTCTTTCAGACTTCGAGACAACAAATCATCAATTATATTTAACATAGGTCCTCTTCTAGGGGCATGGGTCCAATTAGAATTTAATTCTCCTATGTCAGTCTCTCTAGAAGATTGTGCCCTAGTTTTATATAAAAGGAAGCTTTCTCCTCTCATTTTCTCTAACCATGATTAACCACAAGCAAGAACAATCTAAGACTTGAAAACCATGAACTATGATCATCAAGCATAATTGCAAGAACTTTCAAAGACTTGGAGAGTGAGATCCAAAGGTGAAGAAGAAAGATTTGAAACAAGCCAAGTAGCCATTGAGGCATTCATCCATTCTCAATCACTTCTCAAACACTCATTTTCATCAAGGAGATCCATTGGTGCCCATTGAAGGATTCAAGCTCCATGAAGCCCTTTTGTTGAAGATTTCTCCATCCACATTCCTCCAAGCCTCTTCCAATTCAAGAACCCATTAAAGATTGGTGTTGAAGATCTATAATAAATTGATTGAAGACATCCTACATTGTCCATTCTACATTCTGCATACATTTCATGCATCCACACTTGTGGGTTCAAGGATTAGAATCCTCCACAAGGACTTTTACATGAGCAAGGTGAATTGTTTCATTTACTTTGTTTATTTCTGTAATTTCAATTATATATTTGAGGTTAAATACAGAACTAGGGTTTGACCAAGGCAAACCCCTCCCCCAACAAACAAACCCTTTTTCTTGCAGGTGCAGGTTCAGAACAGTAGATCATACAGGTTTGGAATAGCAGATCGGGATGGAGATTCAGATACCCTTTTCGGAAAACTTTCAGGATCTGAAAACAAAATTTCAGTCTGAGACTTTTTAGGTTGATTATGACCTAGGGAACAATCAAAAATTCTAGAAAATGGTGACATTGACTTGAGGGTACAAATTGGAACTATCTCAGAATAGGAAAAGAATTCTGGGTTTTGTCCGTCTCTACGTTTCTATTCTAGCTCTTATCTTGGATTTTCCAAAAAATAAACACGGGCTTCAGAAAATAGCATTATTCAGATCTAAAATATTTCAAGGTTAGTAAATTTCTCCTATTCAATTCAATTAAGGTTATTAATCTATCTAAATATCAAATACATTCAAATTAACAAATCAAACCTGGGGTACTTAAAATCGTCCTTCCTTATTCTTGTTACCAAATGATTGATTCATTTATGCATTGATCCTTCCTTTTGGGTTAATCAACTTGGAGCTTTCATTTACATATCTAAGGATAGAAGGAGAGCATCTTATTTACCCCCATAACACATTTAAATGTAAGGAATTTTGTGTTAAATGAATCCGCATTTCATAAACACAAAATTTTCTTCCTTACAATTTTGAAAATATTTTGAAAGTGTGTGTGTGCAAAAAGGCGAGTAGAGCGTATGCCCCCATGTGAAATGATTACGTTTCCACTATGAGATTCCCCCAAGTGAAGACAAATTAGGGGAAATACCACATAAACATATAGAGAACACATAAGGGATCTACCTACAGTGGGGTCAGTATGATCATAAGATAATATGTAGATATAGATATGATATTATTGCAAATGAATTGACATCATTCCCCAAAGAAAGTAGAACTACAATCACAATGGAGGAAAGAAAATGCAAGATTTATGAAGAAGATTCTTTTTAGACCACAACCTGGAGACCAAAAATAATCAATGCTACCATGTCGTAAATCCAAGCGGACTACAAAGGGAAAACATTTACAAACAATAGCATAGGTACAATATACCATGAAACAATATATAGAATAATAGAGATACATATAGAAGAATTGTACAACAAGTTTGATTCCTTTATCACCTTGCACCAACAAAGTAACAAGGGTCGTATAAAAGAATCTAACAAACATTTAGCAAACACATTACACAAGAAGCACAATACAACATGAAAACACATAAAAGGCTACCATGAAGGACAAGCCAATCAAGCGCATCACCTACTCTCCCTATCTCAGTTTATATCATTTAGGCAAGGTGGGTAACTCGCAAGAGGGACTATATCCAACACAGTAGGAATAATAGCCAGTTCCAAACAAGGATCCTCTTGAGAATCATGATGTTCGATATTAGGTGTAATTATCAGTTGTGTGGAAAGCATATGAGGTAAATTAATATCAAGCGCAATAGTCTCATATTCATAATTGGCATCAATAGGATCATCAAGAGTATCTTCTTCATCAAGATTAATCAAAATAGAATCTAAGATGAGAATAGAATCATCATAATTATTCATCTTAACATCATTATGAACATTAACTTCCTCCGACACATCAAGCATAGGCTAGTCAAATGAAGGTAAATAATTTTGAAGAACAGAGGCACAGGCCCTAGCATTAGACCGACACTTCTTACAATGCTCATTGGTAGATTTGTTACACTTTGACTTGTTTGAAATATGTTGAGAACTAGGAGGAACAACTGGTTCCTTCACAGGTTCTATAGGAGCATTAGTAGGACTATCAATGGGCTGAGAAGAAACACTAGGAGTTTGATTAACATAACTATAAGTAGTGGATAAAGGAGGTATAGAAGGCATAGGAAAAAGACCAGGGTTAAGATCAATCCGAGGCATACTTAACTCAAGAATTTTGTGATATTTATAGGCTTGATATGAGCCAAAAAGATTATCAGGCCAAGGAGGACATGAATTAGGTAATGAAGGCCAAAATAAGTCAAGGGTAGCACAATCCCTAGGTCTAGAAGGTTGATATAAACTATGATTAATCATTTTCACCTCTTCATCATGAATGAACTTAATACACTAGTGGATAGGAGAAACAATAGAATGCATGAAAGTCAACCAAGGGAAACCCAGCTTAACTTGAAATGGTTCAGAAGTAGGGATGACAAAAATGAAGGTAGTGTCCACAAATTTACCACAAAGTTCAACAGGTAAGGTAATAGAACCAAATGATGGATAGAGAAAATCATTACAAGTTTGAATCCACGCATCAGATGTATCATAATAATCACATTGTAAGTTCTTCATAAAAATATTTTCTTTAGTGATGACAATGACTTAGGAAGTAGGATCAACAATACAAGCATGCGTAGGTATCTTAGCAATCCTAGCATAAATGTAAAGGGGACCATCAGAAGCTTTAATGGTCTCAGAATCATCAAAGGTGATCGAGAGTTCCCGAGGTCTTTTATCCTTAGGTTGTTTTGAAGGTTTAGATTGAGGTGGAATTTGAAATTGAGGTAGAATTTGAAGTTGAGGTGGAGGCAAAGGAATATGAACAGTAGGTTGAGATGAAATAGCACACTCCACATGGTTAACAATATGGTTGAGATCATCCATCTTTGAATAATAAACAATATCCACATAAGATGGTTGAACAATGGTATTAGTACCATGTGTAGGTAAAGGATTCATATAAATTTGGAGATTTTGATTAGGAGGAGAGACAGATTTGTTCTTACTACCATCAAAATTATCAACAGATAAAGCATTAGAATCAATTAAGTGCTTTAGAGAATAACACTTCTCAGTATCATGACCATGTTGACGATGATATTGATAAAAGGCTTTAGGATCAAAATATTTGGATGCCATCATAGTAGGGAGAAGAGGTTGAATAGGAGGAAAAGTAATCATATTAGCAGTCAAAAATTTACTCATAATAGAATGTAAAGATTCAGAGAGAGGAGTAAATGTACGATTCATACAAAAAGCAGTGGATGCAGAAGTGGCATTGTGGGATGCAACAATAACTTGATCAGCAACTTCATTTTCTTGTTTATTGATTTTGACATAGTTGTTAGGCTTTTGAAACTTGTTGGGATTAGGAGAAGCATCACTCTTATCAACTGGAACAGAAGCCATTGGAGTGTTTCTCTCAAATTGACTCACTTGTAATTGATAATGATGAAGCGTTGCACAAATTTTTTGAAAAGAGGTAAATTCAGTAAGCATAATCTTATCTCTAATATCCTTTTGCAAATTTGAAATAAACATATGTTTAATATCAATATCAAGAACAGGATAAGAAATTTGAGCATACAAATGCTTAAATATACCAATAAATTCAGTCAATTTTTCCTTAGTATTCTATTTACAATGCATCAAATTAGTTAAGGATACTTACAGACCAACGTTAGTTTGGAACTGTTGAATAAAGGTATTAGCAAGTTTTGGAAAAGAATCAATAGAATAAGGAGGTAAATAACAATACCATTGCAAGGCCTTATCACAAAAATTCCTAGCAAATAGCTTAGCCAAAATCCTATGGTCATGAGCATAGTCACTAAGAAGGATTTGAAATGTCTTAACATGAGTGACAGGGTCTCCCTTACCATTGTAATTCTCAAGACGAGGCATATCGGCTTGCTAAGGGATAGGAGCATGAATAATGTCTAAGGATAAAGGACTACCCATGTCACATGTAGGAATGCTAAACTTGGATTGGGTTAAAGATGCAATTTGTTGTTGTAAAGAGGACACAATTTGATCTAGACTAATGATGGTGGAATCATTAGAATAAATAGGAGGCATAGAAACATTAGGAACACTAGGAAAAGTGTAGGAAGCGGAAGGAATAGAAGACACAACTGGTGGAACATTTGGAACCACAATTGGAAGAGGATTGGAATAAGAAAAAAAACACTATGATATGAAGGTTGTGAGGTAGGTAAAGACACCAGTGGAACACTCACAGGATGAGATGGAAGCATTTTATTCACTAGAGGAGAAGTGTAAGTAGGAATGTTAGATAACGGAATGGAAGAAGGTTCCACACTAGTGACAGGAGCAGTGAGTCCTAGATCTTGAGCCTCTTGAACTAAAGTTTTGACATTTGAATGCACAAGATGAGTGATACCACACAAGAGATTAACACCTTGATCACTATCATGAAGGACTTTCTTAAGGGCCTCCATAGCCTGAATAGAAGCTTGATTATGGTTTTCTTGGCTAAGCCAATTTTTCATTTTATCAAGTTCAGTTGATGATTTTTGCACTTGTTCAGGAGGAACTCTTAAAGCATCATCCTCATCATGAGATGAGTGAGAGTATTTATTCTCCATAGAAGGATCATAATCATGAGTTATGAAATTTTCATCCAGGATCCTAAGGAAAGGACAGGAAGACTTGGGATCAAAGGAACCCATAAGTCTGCGACTTCTTCTAACCAGAATATTATAAGTAGGACTAGAGGTAGTAAATCTCATACACCAATGCAATGTAAATGAACTAAACTAAGAAAATTTAAATGAAAGAACATAAAACCTGAGGATAATCTAATATGTATGTAAGATCTAGCTTGAAATGTAAATCTAACACAAAAATGAAAGAGTTGTCTATCGCGGGCTCACCAAAATGTAATGGATAAAATACAATGAAAGTATAGAAAGAAAGGATGTAAAGGATAACGTGGTGTTGATGTTGATAGTATTGAGGAGAAGATAAGATCCCCTTCCTAGCCCCAAATTTCACAAAGGAAAGATCCACTTTGATCAACCATAAGAAAATGGTTAATGCACAAATGCATTGATCACTCAGAAATAAGAAGAAAGAAGAAAGTCTTAGGATCCTGAATAATGGATGAAGAATATAATAGATTTGAATTGATTAAGACCTTAACTAAAATGAACTGAAGACATGTACTAACCTCAAAATATAGCAGATCTGAAGAATGTCATTTTTGGGTGTCTGCACTGAGTTTCTGAAAGTTCTGCAATTGGATCGGGCACAGAAACACAGAGATCAAGAAAACCCATAAATCTTTTTTGGATATGGCTCAAGTCAACTTTGACCCAAAATAGAAGGTCGATCTTTACCCACAATAGAAAATTGATCTTGACCCAGAATAGAAATTCAATCCTAACCCAGAACAAAAAGTTGACCTTGACCTGCACAGTCTGATGAAAAATCTGTTTCTAGATCCCAAAAGTTTTCTGAAAAGGGTATCTGGATCTGCACTTGAACCTGTTGTCCTGAACCTCTACCTTGCTTGTATAGAGACCCTTATGGAAGATTTGAATCCTTGGATCCACAAGTTTGTATGCACCAAATGAATGTAGAATGTAGAATGTAGGATGTAGGATGTCTCAAATCAATTTCTTGTAGATCTTCAACACCAATCATGAATGGATCTTGGAATAGGAAGAGGCTTGCATGGATGTGGATGGAGAATTCTTCAACAAGAGGGCTCCATAGAGATTTAATCCTTCAATGGCTACCAATGTATCTCCTTGATGAATTGAATGCTTGAATATATTTGAATTCTTGAATTCTTTAGAGTAGATGTTTGCTTCAATAGATCATGTATAGAGTTTTTGTGGATGAAATTGCTTCTTGCATCTTAGAGAAAATGAGAGAAGGCTTCCTTATATACCAATCTAGGGCACAATCTTCTAGAGAGGCCTACATAGGATAATTAAATTCCAATTAGACCTATACACTTAGAAGTGGACCTATATTAGATATAATTTCAAGTGTCACTACCTCGAAGACCGAAACAACCAACCCTGAAGTGGGAATTAAATCTTTCTAAAACCCGACATCTGGAAACCCCAAAAAACTTGAAATTTGGACCCTGTGTTAGGGTTGAGGTCAACTTTGACCTAGGTCAGGGTCAAGATCAACCTTGAGCTAGGTCAGGGTTGAGGTCGACCTTGACCCAGAAGGTCAAATTTGACCCTAAGGTCAAGAAACTCAGATTTGCAGATCAGGGTGCCAGAAATAGGCCGGAGAAAAGTGGAAAAGGGGGCAGAATAAGGGTAAAATCCATATCCAAATTAGATACCCATTCAAGGCGCTTGACATGACTCCAAACCACTTACTTAGAGGGCTAAACCTGTCCAAAATGGAATTGCTTGTCATTGATGTCAAAGTGGAAAATTATTAATTATTGGAATTAAAGACAAACTTATCGAAAACAAGGTTAGCTATCGGATGTTGTCTCCAACAACTATCATGTTAAAAGAAAAGATCATGCCACAACTGATGAGGAAGGATGAACAAGAAAATCATTTATTATTTTGATAAATTTATGATCATTGGATCTAGGTTTAGGTTTTGATGAGTAAAGAAAATATACTTAAGGAAGAAGACACAAGGAAGTTAGGTTATCATGGCAAAGGATAAAATAGGATATCAGAGGAACAAAAGAACTAATCAGAGAAAGATAGTTGTGATCACAGAAGAGAATACAGAGAAGGATATAAAGGATTTAATTCTATGGTATTGTGTCAGAGAAATTTATTGGATCTGATATAGCAGAGATAGTGAAAACTATAGATCATTATAGGTTGTTACTCTCTAATAATTGTGACAGTAAAAATCCCTTATCAAGTGACCCTAACAGGTCTAATGTAAATCCTTTACCAAGGTGAACACTGTATAAGTGGGATAAAATCCTCTAACCAGGTTACTCCTAATAGGGTATAAGACTTTAACAAGTCTAAATCCCATAACTAGGTAGCATTTAATAGTGCTTTTGTAACCCTTAACTAAGAAAGCTTTTTACCGAGCATATTCTAGAAAAGTACAACATTTGTGGGCACAAATATGACACCGTGTTTTTTCCTAATTGGGTTTTCACATGATAAATACTGGTGTTAATGTCGTGTGAATGTTTATCTTATGATGGATGGATGTTTAATGTTGTGGTAACCAATAAGGCTGTTATAGGTGAATGAAATTATAATCAGTAAATCTATTAAGTGAAGATTAGAGATTGTGTTTTATAGTACAAGAGTTGAGATTACTGATTCACCCCCCTCTTAGTAACCTTTCCTATACCTACAATTGGTATCAGAGTATAGGTTCCCTAATTTGGAAGCTTAACTGCTTAAGGCAAAGATCAAGATCTTAAGATGTATAGGAAGGAGGCACCCAAGTTCAACAATAATGAAGATCTTTGGAATGTGGGAAAGTAGGATGAGATTGCACCTATCATAACTTTTAGATAATGTAGTGGATTATCTCTTCGATGAATATGTACAACCTACCAGGACAATTATCGAAGAAGAGAAGAAAGAAAAGATGATTCATAACTCTGTGATGATAGAACTAGCGAGTTCTTTGCATAATTTTGAGTATGTTGATAGAAAATTTCTACCATCAGCCAAGAAGATTGGGGATAAATTGGTTCAAATACATGGTGGAGAAAAACATGTCTTACAAGAAAAAGTTGACAAAATCAAAGGAAAATTGGATGAAATGAATATTCTCAAACAAGAAACTATTTCTTAATATGGAACTAGGATAAAAGAAATCATCATATCCATTAAAGGAGCTAGTGGAAAGATGGAAGATAATGATGTTGTAAGTAAGATTCTGAGAACACTTCCACATAGGTGTGCTATTAGAGTTTCTACAATACAAGAATTAAGAACAATTGATCAAACTAAGATCCTAGTTGATTCACTTATTGTTCGGCTTACAATATTTGAATTGAGTAATTGTGACAAAAGCCAACCTATTAGTGAATTTGCATTTCAAGATACTGGTAACATTGGATCATCTAAAAAAGGAAAGATTTTTGTTTATGAATTTGATGAATACGAAGGATTAGTTGCCGAGGAGAAAGAATTAGAACTTGAAGCACTGATTGTTAGAATTTTTCCTAAAGGTAAAAGAAGATACAAAGTTAAAAGCCCTATTGCATGTTGGAATTATAGACCAATTGGTCACTTTGCACATAGATTTCCTAACAAACAAAAAAAGGATCATGATGGAGAAAAGAAAGACAAATAAAAAAAGTACAAGGATTTCACTCAGAAGAGAAAAAAGCTATGTTACATCGCTAAGGAAGAGGAAAATGAATGCAACACTGATGGAGATGATAATGATGAGGAAATAGTATTTGATTCTATAAAAGAAGATCCCCCTACCAAGAAAGTTGATATTAGAGAAGAAAAATCTTTGATCTCAAGTGTGAACTGTAACAATAATTGGATCATCGACAACAACTGCACACACCATATGACTGGAGATAAGGAGAAATTCATAACCATGGAACAATGTGATGGAGGTACGATTGCATTTGGAAATGGTTCTCACTATATAATGAGAGGTAAAGGTTCTATTGATTTAACTGGTGATATCACTTGTGATGATGTTTATTGGGTTGATAGATTGAAATATAGTTTTCTAAGAATGTCTCAAATTAATAACAAAGGATTCAAATTTGAGTTTGGAAATGGTAAATGCAAAATATTTGAGAAGAATGGAAAACTTGTCAAACTTAATACTACTGTTGGTCACTGTTTGATTGCAAGAATAGAAGAAAGATGGTTATGACATAAGAGATTGTGTCATGTGAACTTTGATAATTTGGTAAAGATTAGAAAGATTAAAAGTGTTAGAGGAATATCGATACTCAACAAGCCAGACAATGCAGTATGTAAAGAATGTCAGTTAGGTAAGATGACTAGATTAATTTTTTCAAGAAAAAACTACTCAAAAGAACATATCTTAGATTTGGTACACACAGATTAATGAGGACCTATTAGTACATATATCTATAATGGATACAAATACTTCATATTGTTTGTTGATGATTACTCAAGGATGATGTCAATAATGTTCTTAAAAGTTAAATTTGATACTTTTGATATGTTAAAAAGGCAGTTGACTACACCTAGAACGCCTCAATAGAATGGAATAATAGAAAGAAGAAAAAAATATATTGTAGAATGTGCCAGGATATTTCTAAAAAAGAGGAGTTGTTTATAAACTCTAGAGAGAAGTTGTTAGTATTTTTGTATACACACTGAATCGAGTACAACTCATGAGAGGAAAAAACAAGACACCTTATGAACTCTGGTATGGTCGGACACCTAATGTTAGTTATTTTAGAATATTTGGAAGCAAATGTTATATCAAGAAAGATGATAGAAATGGAAATTTTGATAGAAAAAGTGATGAAGGAATATTCTTAGGATATTCTACTAAGAGTAAATCATTCAAGTGTTTGAACAAAAGGACAAATAAGTTGATTGAATGTGTAAATGTAAAGATTGATGAATTTTCATATCAAAATAAAGAGAATAGTGAAAAGAAACTAGAAGGATACAATGAATTGATTTACTTTGAACCTGATAAGTTGGAAACATAACAAGTAAATACAGATACCGATAACAACATTGCTAAGTGAAATAAATGACAAAACAGAACAAAGTCAGAATGTGGAACCTGTAACACCAAGGAATATAAGGATTAACCACAATTTGACAAACATACTAGGAGACAAGAGTGATAGAGTTTTAAAAAGAAGTAAATTAAGAACCAAGAACACTACATGTCTACTATTAGATATGGAACTAAGATTGGTAAAAGATGCACTAAAATATGAAGACTAGATAAAGGAAATGAAAGAAGAAATTGAACAGATTAAGAAAAACAAAACATGCTCATTAGTTCCTAGACCTAAAGATAAAAATGTTATAGGAATGAAATGGGTTTTTAGGAATAAACTTAATGAGAATGATGAAGTAATAATAAAGAAAGAAAGACTATTTTTCAAAGGCTATGCACAAGAAGAAGGACTAGATTATGGAGAGAATTTTTCACCTGTGGCTAGATTGGAAGGAGCCATAATACTTCTGGCTTATGCAACATATAAAGGATTTAAATTTTATCAAAGAATTGTATGGTCTGAAGAAAGCATCGAGAGTATGGTATGAGAGACTACATTCATATTTAATCAAGATTAGATTTGAAAGAACTAGTGATAATAGTAATGTATAATTGAAGACTAAAAATGAAGACAAAGTTTTGATTGCTGAATTTTTTGTTGATGATACAATTTTTGGAGGAAATGATTTGCTAAGTAACTCTTTTGCTGAGGAAATAAGAAAAGAATTTAAGATGTCTATGATTGGAGAAATTAAAAATTTCATTGGTTTACAAGTACAACAGATGAAAAAATGTATTTATATAACTCAGTCAAAATATATTAAGGAGATATTGAAAACCTTTGGAATGGAAGATTCAAGGCATGTCAGTACACCTATGGTAAACGGTTGTAAACTATCTAAAGAAGATGACTCTGAGGAAGTTAATGAAACATTATATAGATCAATGATTGGAAAACTACAGTATGTTGTTCACAGTAGGCCTGATATTTCACATGCAGTTGGAATAGTTGCAAGACTTTCATTTAATCCTAAAGATTCACATATGATTACAGTTAAAAGGATATTCATATATCTTAAAGGAACAAAGACTTATGGATTATGGTATGAAATAAAATTATATTTTAATCTTCAAGCATAGACAGACGCAGATTGGGATGGAAACATTGATGACAAAAAAAGTACAAGTGGAGGATCTTTTACTAGGAAACATATTAGTGTCATGGACAAGAAAGAAAAATAATTGTATTTCACAATCTACAGTTGAAGCTGAATATGTTGTTGCTGCCATTAATTATCAGCAATTGCTATGGATAAAACAAATACTAGAATGAGTACATGAGAAATTTTAATATCCTATTGTTATACATTGTGACAATACTAGTGCTATTAATATATCAAATAATCCAGTAATGCACTCAAAGATCAAGCATATATCTATCAAGTATGATTTTCTAAGGGAATGGGTACAAGACAAAGAAGTAATATTAGAATACATTCCCACAAAGGAACAAGTTACAGATATATTCACTAAACCACTACCTAAGGAGAGTTTTGAATATCTTAGAGGTAAACTAGGGGTCCTACCCCTATCGGAGATAAACTAAAAGATGTAGTATGCATCAATTCATAAAATTCTAATACAATATCTCAAGTATGAATTGATGTACAAGTAGACTACTATATGGGGAGTATTCTAGGAAGTAAGGTAAAGAAATTAGAATAGAAGAGTACAAAATCAGTAGATAGTATAGTAAGGTTGATCACCTTTGGCATTGTTGTCAAAGGGGGAGAATGAAAAGGAGGAGATCAGTAAGGGAGAGAAACTAGTAAGGAGAAATATGAGTATAGAAAGTAGGAGAAAGGATGAAGAAGCAAATTGGACAAAATTGAATGACTAGTATAGAAAGGTACAGATAGTGATGTATCACTAGACATTTTCCAAGATGTTTGCCATCAATGCCAAAGGGGGAGATTGTTTGCATACATAAAGAGATTATTGGTATAACTACTCTAGTTGATAAGGAAGTTATATTTTTTGGCATTGATGGCAAAGTAGAAAAGTATTAACTATCAACATTAAAGAAAGACTTATCGACAAGAAGCTTAGCTATTGGATGTTGTCACCGACAGCTATTGAGTTAAAATAAAAGATCATGCAACAACCAAAAATGAAGGATGAACAAAAAAATAATTTCTTATTATGATAAAATTATGATCATTAGATCTAGGTTTAGGTTCTGATGTGTAAAGAAAATCTACTTGTAAAGGGGAAAAATATGGAGATCTTTAAATAGGGTTTTGAACAATGGGTATTGGTGGTACCCTAAATTTTGAGAATTTAGAAGTCCCAATCCATTATCAAGAAGCAAGTTTCTCCATACTAAAAAAATTAAAGGAAGGAAGCTTTATGACACAAATAAATAGAACTAACTAATCGA
>MU228523.1:734561-751167 GCA_018584345.1 Thuja plicata | reverse complement strand
CTGCATTTGAAACTTAGTCAATTAAAGTCAATTAGGAGAAGAATTTGCCTAGTACAATAGGACTTTGAAGATGAGAAAATGCACCAAAATTGATTAGGTTGTTAGGTGCCAATTTTGGGGTGTTACAATATGCATCTTCAGATCGTAGATCAGAGAGATCTGGGAGCCATCGCCCATCAGAGAGTAGAGGTAGAGAGAGTGATAGATAGGGAATTGTGCCACATATGTATCAAACTCAAAATTATATGTGAATGAAAAATTACTTTTCTAGTTAGTTATGTGTTTGATTACTATATTTTCATCAATAACATAAAACTTAACAGAAAGAAAGAATGTGTATGAATGTATTCAAATAACATAGCCTATAAAACAAACATAACTATTTTATAAGGAATACATAAATACACAAGGAATAAATGATGTACTAAGGATAATAATGTTTGAGATGCATAATATTGATAGGTTCCTTAAGAGGCACACCATCCATATCAGCAATTTTGTAAGCACCTGAACCAAAGTCTTCAATTACAACAAAAGGTCCAAGCCAATTATGGCTAAACTTTCATTTTTCACTAGGTAAAGCATTCACATTTCTTTGATTCTCATATAGCACTAAATCACCTACTAAAAATGATCATTCAATTACCTTATTATTATACTTCTTATGAAGTGATTTATGATAAGATTTTATATGTTCCAAAGCATTTATTCGTTGTTCATCCAACATTTCTAATTCTTGTAATCGTTGTTCTCGAAATGTATCTTTGTCAATTATCCCATGAAATGAAACACTTAAAAAAGGTATTTCCAATTCCAAAGGCATAATAGCATCAATACCATAGACAATATTATAAGGAGAAGTACCTGTAGCAGTACAAACACTAGTCCTATAAGCCCATAAATCATAGGTAAGTTGGGTATTCCAATCTTTCATATGCTTATTAACTATTTTCTTCATAATTTGTTCAATGACCTTTTTTGATGCTTCAGCTTAACCATTAGATTCAGGATAATAGGGAGTTGAAAATCTATGTTGAATTCAATATTTCTCCAAGAATTTTGTGACTTCTTTATTCTTGAAAGAGGTACTATTATCCGAAACTATCATTGAAGGAATACCAAATTGTGTTATAATATTGTTAAGAATGAAAACACAAATAACATCTGTGGTATTTGAATGGAGAGGGACAGCTTCCACCCACTTCATAAAGTAATCTATAGCTGTCAGGATGTACCTATGTCCTTGAGAAGAAGGCGGTAAGATTTTTCCAATAAGATCAAAATCCCAAATACTAAAAGGCCATGGAGACACTTGATTATGAATCTCACGAGCAAGAGCATGAATCAAATTACCATTTTGTTGACATTAAGGACACTTCTTAACAAACATGAAAGAATCTTGTTCCATTATTTTCTAATAATATCCCATTCTAAGAAGTTTATTTAGTAATGATTTTCCACCAAAATTTCCCCCACAAGAACTAGAATGAGCTTCTGCCAAAGCTATCAGAATTTTGGTTCTACCAAGACATCTTAATAGAAAACCATCATAAGAGAATTTGTAAAGCATATCTCCTAAAATGATATAACATGATGCAAGCTTCCTAATATGATTACACATGTTCCTTGTTGTCGATTCAGGAAAACTATCATCTTTCAAAAAATGAAAGACATGAGAATACCATTCATCCAAATGCAAATTGAAACAATCAGAGGTAACATTATTGGAAATTGCATAATTTTTTAAGAGTATGTATAGTAAATTGAAAGTCTTCAACATTATTCTCAATACAAACCAAATAAGCTACACTTTCCATGGCGTCTGCATGTTGATTATATTTCCTAGGTAACATTTGAATCGTATAAGAAGAGAATTGTGAAAGAACATCAAGAGACAAATATCTTTATTGTGTCATTTTATCATTCTTAGTCTGATAACCTCCTTTAATCTGTTCCACAATCAATTGTGAATCTCCATAAATTTCCAAGTTTTCAATATTGAGGGATGAAGTTGTTAGTAATCCAGCTATAAGAGCTTCATACTCCGCAATATTGTTAGTACAAGGAAAAGTAAATTTATATGACTTAGGGATCAGTTTTTTGTAGGAGGGATCAAGATAATGCCAACACCAGAACCCATCTTACATCTAGATTTGTCAAAATATAATTCCCAAACATCATCTTGTTTAATAGCTAGAATGTTTTCATCGGGTTATTCTATTGATGTAAAGCATGTATTGGATTGAGGACAAGGAGATTCAGCCAAATAACCCGTTAAATATTTTCATTTAATAAACTTTTGATAAATGAAATTAAGATCAAATTTCGTAAGTAACATCACCCACTTTACAAGATGGCTAGAGAGATAATTTTTTGAGAAAAGATGTTTCAAAGGATCAAATTTAACAATCACATTGACTTCAACATTTAATAGATAATGCATGAGTTTCTAACAAGCATTAACTAAAGCTAAGCATTGTTTTTCCAAGTATGTATATCTTGTTTTGTAATCAAGTAAAGTCTGACTAATGTAGTACATAGGTCTTTCCTTACCTTCACTATCATGTTGAGCCAACAACGCACTTACCGCATTCAAAGTGGTTGAGGTATACAGATAAAAGGGTTTACCAAATTGAGCAGGTTGCAAAATAGGAGGATTGGTGAGATACTCCTTAAATTGCTCAAAGGATTATTTACATTCCTTATTCCAAGAGAAAGTGCTATCAGGGATAACTTTAAGAAACCCCCTCCTAGGAAAAAGTGTAAAATCCTGGTGAATCATACATTAATTAAGGGGAAAAATTTTCTTGATGAGGGAAAATTTTTTTGCCAAAGTAGGAAAATAATATAAAGGTGAAGGCAGTTTTTTCCCTGCCCAATGAAAATTCCATAAAATCCTTGCGAATAATACATTAATGTGGGGGAAAATATATATTGTGTGAGGCAAATTTATTCTATTAACGTAAATACATTATAATATATGAGGCGAATAATTTTTTGTTGAAGGGGAAATAAATATTTGTGCTGGCGAATTTTATTTGCCTTTTGAAAAAATATTTTTTTTTTTGGATAATCTATCATTAAGTATGGGAAAAGTAAATATTTTATCGGCGATTTTCAAAAGATAGGACTTGTCAATGCATCATGTGGGCCAACACCAACTAATAACGTGTTTGTAGATTAAACACATGTTGGTATCCATAAGCACAAAAAGTTACATCGACACACAACCTAACAGTAACATCCATCATTTTATAATGTTAAATGTCTTATTTGAGACCGTTTGATGATCCTAGATCAATGGATGAAGTTTAATTTCTGCCCAATTTCTTGAAGGAAACAGAGTTCTCCAGGAATTCACCAGAATGATGACACGTATCAAATTAATTTGCATCGTAACTATTATCTAATTAATGCAACATCACATAATGACATCATTATTTACATGTATCAAGTCTTACATCTATTTAGGTGGATGGTTGATAATGTATCACATTTGTCGTTAATAAAAGAAATGTTTTATCACTAACACTAAATCTGGCTATTTCTAATTTCACACAGTCGTGCTTTTAAAATGAATGACTATGCTTTTAATATGAAAGATTTACAGAATTTTTAAGGACAAATGAATTAATTAGGTTAGAGAAAGAATTAAGGGCTATGTATAGATGATCTACGCTTCCTTCTTCTGCAATTCTCCTTTGGTTTGGGTCTACCTTTGCTAGTGCTTGAAAGATTGCCTCCGGTTTAGGTTTTCAGGTTGTATTAGTATAATTTCAGATATTGTGGTAGTTGTTTTTTGAAGATGGACACTCCTATCTGTTTGATAAGCACGTCTGTAGAGGAACAGAAGGCCTTTTTGGGCCTGGTCTCAAACCAAACCCTTGAATCATTTTGCAAGGAGTTTGGACCCTTAACAAATGAGGCTATGAGGATGGTTTTGGGCCGTCAATTTTTGGAAAATGTTGATAGGTACCGAGTTAACATAGACATTACATCCCATTTTTTGGCATCTCTTTTGGACCTCGAGGGAGTGAAGGTGGATATGCTCCTTCTGTTAAGGAATCTATTCAAACATGAATTCCTAGGTGACGTTGTTAAGGTTGTTGTTTATGCAAAATTAGGGGTGGGGATCCCTTGGGAAAGTGCTTTACGCAAGATTTTTGAGTCAAACGAAGATGTGGCCATTCAACATTTTCTTTTGAACCTGGATGTTCAGCAGTTGACGCGCCATAGGAAATGGGTGCAGATTGGTAGGTATTTTCTTCACAAATGGTTTCTGTTGGATGACTTGGTGGACTATGGATGGTTGTATGAATTTGCAGAGCTTTTAGTCTCTAAAAAGTTTTACTTAGACAGAGGGGAAAATCCTTAGTGTTGTGTTCCTATGGCCCCCGCATGAAAATTTTGAAATTTTCACTATAGTAGGTTTTGTCTTTAAAGTTTTGTAGGGACTTCAAGTGAAAGTCTCCAAGTCCAAAATTTTGAATATTGCAAATTTATAGAAAATATTAATGAAAAGTTTGCAACTTCATTTCAGTTTGTTTTTTCTGGATTTAATTGTAAAATATGTATGTGTGAGTCATGACATATGTGAATTTATAATTTGTGAAATTAAAAATGAACCAAACAAATGTTAAATTGTTAATGTACGATAGTATGTTATTTATTTAACATTAATATTACTTAACTTTTGCATGTATCGTGTCACATGTGTGACTGTGTGACTGTCAAATTGTGAAATTTTAAAGTATTTATTCTTTAAACTTTAAAGTAAAACTAAAATCTAACATTAGCAAATGCCAAATGGAAATTCATAAAACATCTGATAATTACAATTTCCAGACTCCCAGTCACGTCGAGTTAATATCGCCTCTTTGGTAGCGGAGTTGTCCGCTGTCACTGGTAACTACAAGTGGTATGTACATTTGGCAACTACACATGGTATGTACATTGTACTATCAACTATGAGAATTGATACCGTTGACACGTACCTTAAACCTATTTGTTTAGAACCCTAAATTGTAAACATATTAATCAAGACCGTTGATTGATGTAGATCAATGGCTAGAGTTTTATCTCAGGCACAGTTTATGGAAATGAATGTCTTGTCAGAGTGACAGTGATTTTCTTTAGCCATCAAGCAATTCACATGGTTTCCAAAATTGTACTAGTACAAACTGTAGTTATTAGTATAGTGACCACTCACTATATTAGTAATTTCCCACACTCCTGCATTAATGGGAATGATTTACCTAAAGATATGGAAGATATGGAACAGGGCTATTAATAGACATTCTTGCTTGCTTCTTCATCAATTTCAATTTTCTTTTTCCTTTCAGCCTCGGCCCTCGAATTTCAATTTTCTGTGTAGTTTGAAGATTTAGGTTTTTAGTTTAGGCAGAGATGGACACACCAATTAGGTTGAGAACTACATCCACTGATGAGAAAAAGCTCTTTTTGGGAAGGATACCAGATGAAGTACTCACTTTTGATTGCAAGGAAGTGGGCTCTTTCATTAACAATGTTGTGTGTATGGTGCTCGGCCATGAGTTCATTCGCAACGAGAAGAGATACCGCGTCAGCATAGACATTACGTCCCACTTCCTGACGTCTCTTCTCAACCTTGGAGGAGATAAGGTAGACATTCTTATGCTACTGTGGAATGTTTTCAAGGATCAATTTCTAGTGGACAATGTCCAAGTCATTGTCTTCGCAGAACCGGGGTTGGGTATCCCTTGGGCTAATGAAATTGAAAAGATTATCCAACGAGGCAGCAATGTGGAAAGGCAACCCTTCCTACTGAACCTTAATGAAAGGCAGCTGAGGCGGCATCAGAAGTGGGCGTGGCTAGGGAGGGGCTTCCTACAGAAGTGGTTTCACCTCGATGACTTTGAGGAGACGGACTACAACTGGCTCGATGAATTCGGGGAGATTATCCTCAACAGACAATTCTTCTCAGACAGGGATGGAGATGAAGACCCTTAGTGTTTATGTTCTTGAAATGGGTTTCCACATTTCATTTTTTTTCTTATATGATCAACCAGTGCCCTTGTGGCAACAAATTTTGTAACTGTTTGGATACTTCCCATTTTGTGGGTAAACATACTTCCCATTTTGTAGGGGTTTACGGTGTGACTATAGTCTAAAGTTAAACTCTATAATTGTAAAGTATATTATAATATTAGTGATGTAAATTTTTGAAATAATTAATGAAATTTTTTCTATTTGACTCTTAATAATGATTGTAATTTTTGTATCTTCCTCTGGAAACGAGACACATATCAGTGTGTGAGATAATAGATTGTCTGTGTAATATTGTTTAATTACAATTTTGTAAAGAAATCTGAAGACGTAATATTGTTTAATTGTAATTTTGTAAAGAAATCTACAGACTTTACTTTTAACAAAAAATAAATAATAAATTATATGCCCATTCACATTTCCAAATTGATGTGTGAATCTGTGATATCATATAATATGAACCAAAAAAATGTAACAATGTTTAATGTATGTGTGTGATTTATTTAAGAGTATTAACTTAATTTTTCCATGTCAATAAAAAATGTAATTATCATTATGTGTCATGTCTGTGACTGCGAATGTGGAATTGTAAAATTATAAAGCATTTTATAAATTATGGTTAGTAATAAATTAATAAATAATTAGACAGTTATCTGTGATTGTAATATTTTAATTAGTTATTTTTATATTAGACAATTTCAATATTTAATCTTATTTAAATTTAATAAATTTTTGGCGTATGGTGTTACGTGTAACTGTATTTCTGGCGATCGTTGGATGACCAGAGATCAATAAGTATGGTGTATTTCAGGCTAAAAGGGAAAAGAAATCCCATTTTTGCAATTCTATTCTAAAATCACAACACATGACCACTCACACAATCAGTGTCATCCGATAAATATAATTCAAAGTAAATAAATGGGACCCGCCACACATGATAGTGACTGCCAGTGATCATTGGATGAGCAGAGATCAATGACATACGATGTATTTCAGGTCGAAAGGGAAAAAAATCCCATTTTTGCAATCCTATTCCGAAATCACAACACATGTACACTCATTCAATCAGACGACACGTGACCACTCACACAGGTGTCATCTGATAAATTTAATTCAAAGTAAATAAATGGGACCCACCACAATTACAAATTATGGTGACTATCACTGACCATTGGATGAGCAAAGATCAACGATGTACATTGTATTTTAGGCAATCCTATTCTGAAATATTGACATGTGTACACTCATTCAATTGGTGTCATTCAATGATGAGTGACGACTGAAAGACCGAAAGATAAAGGAAGATTAAAATAAACCAGTGACCATTGGATGAGCACAGATCAATGACATGCAGTGTATTACAGGCCGAAAGGGAAAAGAAACCCCATTTTTGCAAACCTATTCTAGAATCATGACATGTGTATACTAAGCTAAGTTTAATTTAAATCATAATTGGAGTAAAAGAGTAACTTAACATTTAATAATTAATAAGCTCAATTTGACCGCAAACCAAACAATTAAGTAACACGTGTCCTAGTGACCTCAGATATCTGGAGAAACAATAAAAGTTAACACGAGTGACAGTAAAATTTAACACAAGTGACGAGTCACGACTAATGATTCAGTACTACTCGCTATTGTAAAATTTCAACCTAAGTTTTTATATTTTAGTTCTTACTAGTATACTATAATGGAGATTTAGAAAGGTGTTACGGCTTCTAGGTTGAGGATTGAGGAATGAAATAGAGTCTCTCATCTCTCTGCCCACTCATAGTCTGCACAAGTTGAATTTCTGAGTAAAATCCTGAACACCCACATCCCGCCCTTTAAATTTTTCAAATCTAGAGATTTACTGTTTAGATTGTAGTCGTAGAATTAGGGTTGAATTTTCAAACACACCTATAAATTGTAGCTGTCACCTGTGTAGAATTTTTTGAATTTTCATACAAGTAAATAGTAATACTAGTATACCACAGTCCACAATGGGAAAAACAAATACCAAGAGTATGAGTAAAGGCCAAAGAAAGGAAATAGAGATAATAGACTTCCACAAACCGGTTAAACACCAGGTTTCACTGATGAATTCCATGATTTTTTTTATCCTGTTATCCATGGAAATAAGGGAATCATGCAAATTAGATTTGCACTTGAAAATAAGTGGAAAGATCCAATGAAGGATTCAAAATTTTGTCCATTTAACAACACATTAAAGGAAAAGACAAATAAAATTGCACCGTGGGTTGTTGGGTCAGCACGCATGGTGTTACCTCAAGTATTCCCTTGTCCACAAATTGTCATGCTCTGGCCCAAAATTATGATGAAAATAGAAAAGCAATTGTCAATAAAAATACTCAAGAGGAAATTTTGTCAATAATAGAGACCGAACTTGCTAGTCTGTTGGACCTAGGGTTTGAAGCACAAAAATCAAATGTGCACATTGACCTGGGAAATTTGGCAGAGACTTATAAAAAAATAGATGCAAAACAGAAAGATTCATATATCAGAGGAATAACAAGAAGTTCTAGTCTGGATCCAGATCATAAGCCTCCTTATGATTATGATATTTTTGTGCAATGGGTTCAGGATAGTATTTCCTTGCTAGGATTTTTTTGGGATTGGATAGTAACAAAGAAGTGGGTGCCAGCATTCTTGAAATGATTTTTCATATTCATTATGAAAAAAAACCAGTAAAATATAATTTCATTGAGCACACTGTTAATTGCATGCAAGAACAATTGCTAATGATTAAAATAGGTTCACAAAAGACATTGAGGTTCATAACCTACTTTTTCTATCTTCTTTTAGCAAAGCCTCGTGCAGTATTTCAGATAAACAAGATTCAAAGTCAGGTCCAAAATTCAATATATGAATGGACACCTCAAATAAGGATGAGTGATAACAGAAGGAACTATAACAATTTTTTAGACTTCTTCTTGGCACCAATGTATCATAAAATTACAAGCACTCTATTGCCTAGATTGTCTGTACCTTGTAGAGATTGCATTCAACTTAGAAGTCAAATACAATTGGCTGACTGGTACTTCATGGAAGACTACACTATGTTAAGGTTTTACAGTTCAATGGTAGAACCCTAAAAACTTCCAATACATGTTACAGAGAGGGTATTTGCATTGGAATATGTTCGGAAAATGGAGAGCACAGATGCACTCTTTAATGGTCAGTAAAAGAAAATGATATTTCCTTCCTTGCCTTTCTCATTAGGAGGGTTCACATTTGAGAGAACAGGATTCAAAGTGGCAGAGGCTTTTATTTCAATTTTTTTCTTTTCTGTTGACAGTCACTAGCAGTATGATCCACTAAACATAATTGCATCAAATCTTAGAGCGAATGGGAGCTCCGCAAGCAAATTTCAACATGAAAGTATGTCATTGATAGAAAAATAAAAAACATGGACTCCTAGGATGAGGTCAAAAAAGAGATGGAGAAATACGCTGCTGAAAATAATATTTCAATACAGGAATCATCATCAGAAATTATTGCATTGCACAAGCAGAAAGTAAAAGTGTAGCAAAAGACATCCTACAATTTCTACCAGCAAGCTGCTCAACCATTTACAAAAGCTATTTCAAACAACATAATGCTTCAATGTAAAGATGATAATTGGAATGCAACCAAAATTAAAGATTTTTGGGAAATGAGGAAGAATCTCAGTGAGCCAAAGACCTCTATAGATCTTTATGATGCGGATAAGGATGAAATATTTAGCGAATTGTGGAATGCGGAGAATCTTGGTCAAGCACATCCTAGTGATTATGATGATCAAGATACTAATTTTGATGGGTGGGATTCTATGACAATTGCTACTGGAGTCAGTGCGTCCACAAAAGAAAAATATGGCAAAGTGGCAGAGATGGTATAAAAAATGGGTTTTCCAAGTAGGGGTGGTCTGGGTCCGACAGGAGAAGGGAATTGGTATCCAATTGCCACACCCACTCCACAAAAACATGGTAGGGGAAAATTAATTGGAAGTTCATCAGAAAAAGGTACTACTCAGTCCCATACCCTTGCACCTTCATTTTTTCTAGATTTAAATCTAGTTCCACCTTTGCCAAGCACTCAGATTCAATCTAAAGCAAGTGCCACTACCACTGGTGAGGATGGCATGGGTAGTACTAGTGGTCTGAAAAGGACATTACAACTAGACACGAAATTAGGGGATCCCAAAGATCAAGGCAGTGTAAAGAAGTAAAAGGTTATGAAAACAATGCCAATGGTGTATGTGACTGTGAGTCCAACAATTGGACACCTTCAGGAAAAAACCCTCCAAATAGTCCAAATACTCCACTTGTAATGGGTAAGGGTGTTACTACTACTAATAATCACGGTGCAATTATTAGAACCACAAGTGGAAGCTCATACATAGTTGCAAGTTCTATTTCACCTTTCAAACATTCAATTGTGTCAGAAAACCCTGATTTTTGTTACAATGATTTTGTAACTAACTTTGAACAAACTAAAAATAGGAATAGAAAAAATACTAAGACATTGAAGAGGTATGCAATTGTTGTAGCTTGTGATGCAGAACCTACATCGAGTAGGTTATTTCCCACATATGAACCAAAGAAAGAAATGATGAAGTTCACGGTTTTTATGCCTCCAGCTAAAGATAACAATCCACCAGAGAGTTAGATAGATCCATCTGAATTTCAAGTTAGCACCCTCCAAATTGATTTATCAAAAATTAAAAATGTGGACAAGATAAATGTGTCGAAAATGACCAACCAAGTTTTCTATAGTTCAATGATGAAGTTGGAGAGAGAGAATGGAAATCTTCACAGTAGAATAGAAAAGTTACAGGCAGGCTTGGAAAATGAAAAGGCAAAGGAGAAAGTAGCAGATAACAGGTGCAAAGAATTAGAGAAAAGGATAAAAATTTCATCCTCTAAAGAAGAAATTGTTCAGCAAGAACATATGGAGGCAGAACTAAAATTTGTGAGGGAAAATTGGAAGAGAGAAATAAAAATCTTGAGGATGAAAAAGCCCCTTCAGTAAATTTATACAAAAGCATGGAGAGTGTGGCACAAGTAAACAATAAATTAAAGAAAGAATTGGAGGATGAGAGGGTAAAATGAAAAAAGTGGGAAGAGAAAGAAAACCAGTGGGAAGAGGAAGTAGAGAAAATAAAAAAAAATAGAGTGAACACCAGTTGTCAGAATTGAGAGAAGAGCTAAAGAAGGCAAATAAGACAATTAAAACTTACAAAAATAGCTTGAATGACCAAATGAAAAATACAGTCAAGCAAATTAAAAGAGACCTTTGGGGGAAAAAAAAGGTGCCTGGTGATAGGTTGTGTGATTGGTTTGAATTGAATGAAAGTCTTAGAGTTGTTTTTGGGAAGCTCAAAGAGCACATTGACAATAACAAAAAAATTTGTTAGAGAGAGAAAACTACAAAACAGATTTTGAATAAAATCAACACAACTAGTGACAGGCATTTGGCAAGCAAGGGAATTCATGACCGCCCTCTTGCATCAATAAAAGAAACCTATGTCTTACAAAAATGTCAGAAACTAAAGGAAGTAGAGGAAACTCTTGCCTTATTTGAGATAAAGCTCGCCAAGATGAATCAAACAACAATTTAAATGATAGGTCATGGTTGGCCAAGTCCTAGTCCTAGTAACTCATGAACAAATTTCATTGGAAGATAATCTTACAAAAAAGGTTGGAGGAGACAATGAGGACTGATTTACGCAAGCTTCCTCAAGACACAACTCATGAAGGCATTGCAAACTGCATCAAACCATTGACAAATTTGAATGCAATATTGGAAGGATCATTACTTTCAAGTCAGTCTAACATGTATGAATGGATAACGAGGTTGCAGGTCATCTTCTATAACTTGAAAAATATTAACCTTCCAAACGATGTAGAATGGAGCATATTAAACAAACTGGCAGAATCATCTGATCAAAAATAGTATGTGAAAGTACTTTCAGTTTCAATCATCTCTATATTATTTATCTATTGGATTGAATTGAGTTAAAAGTAACAAGTTTGAACTTTATTTTTTTAACAGGATCAATGTAGCAGATGCTATAATGTTATTGCTAATTTACTAAATTGGCCTATCAAATGTATAAATGTACAGTTTTAGAGATGTTGTATTGGTCTTGACTCTTCACATTAGGAAAATCGACCTGAAGCTATTGTTTCTCCTTTGTTTCTATAAAAGGGAACTCAGGGTAATTTGCTAAGGGTAATGATTAATGAAAATGAAATTGGGTATTGACTCTTGAGTCATAATTCATTGTCAATTCACTTTTGCAAATAGAATCACACAGAGTTGTGTTTTACTTCTTACTACTATTAACGAACGAATTGTTATATTTTGTCATATTTGTAAATAAATTAATGAGAATCTCTATTTCTAAGAATTGTATCATATGAATTGCTATGTTTTCAAAAAAATAAAAAATAAATCTTTAAGAATTGTACCATATGAGCTGAATAATGCAAAAGAAAACCATTATTAATTGTAAAATTCATGAGATTATCAACCACATTCATGTTTTTGAATTTTGACATTGGAATATGATATTATGAATGATTGATCAATGATGATGAGATACAGAAACTAACAGTAGACTACAAAAAAAATTTTAATAAATACCTAGGACCTGCTACTTCTACAAAGGTTCAAGTTGCCACATCATCTCATTATCAGGATCCTCGGGTTCATCGCCATCAACTTCATAGCCTCCTTGGTTCTTCGATATGTTTTCTGCACTCTGCATACCTCCACTTAACTCAAGTTCAACACTAGCATTACCAGTACCAGTACATGAGTCAATTAAAGTCACATCATTGTCTCTGGCACTCCCTCTTTGGTTTGAAATTTTTCCCTGCCCTCTTCTCTGACATTTATTCCTCCACAATTTCAGTGCCTTGTCGTAAGGAAAAGTATGAACTTCATACCTGGATGTATAGACCCTCAAGCAATTTTCCAAATTCTTTTCTAGTTTTTTTCTTAGATTTGACTTTAGGAACCCCAAAGCACTGAAAAATCTATCATCCACCACTGACCCTAATATCATGGTCAGACATAAATCAGCAAGCTTGCAAAATTCTGATATTGAATCAATCAACATTTCACTCTCAGCTAGATATTTCCAAATCCTTGTTGTCAATCCATCTTCATGGGGGTTCTCCATAATATTATATTGTTCCCTCATTGTCTGTGAAAATGGCCCAATTTTTCTCTCAAACGAGATTCATCTAAAATTCTATTTAGAGTTACTCCATTTAACTATTTGGTTTTGCAAAAATGATATATCAAAGTTAGTAGCTTATTTCAATAATCCTTCAAATTGTTCATAGTCCAATATCAAGGAAACACAATAGACATGGGTTCAAGTAGTTTGACTATAGGGAATCTTACTCTAATCTCTCAGGAAAGATCATAGGCAATGCGCTTCACAGAAGCAGTTACAGACTCAACGATCTTGGTAAAGTCTTCCCTTTTAAAACTTGATACTCGCTTCCTGTTCTTCCTTCCTAGTTCCTCAGACTTGATCCTGGCATAGTAGTACATTGGTATCTCAGCTCCATGTACTTTTGCACATAACTCCCCGTTTACACCGATCTTTAAAAAGTTGTCAGGATTGTCCAAATCTATGATTTTAAGCAAACTAGAAAATTTTAAATCATCGCATGATCGATAGAGATTATCTAGCGTCATGCATGTCAATTTACGAAGCATAGCATATTCTACAATATGCATTGCTCTTTGCTCAGAATTTTTCATTATATTTCTCATTTCCTCCAGCTGGGAGAGAAGACCTGCTAACGTTAAGAGTGTCTCTACATTAGTTAACCTTCGTAGCAGCTCAAGAAATTTGGGTAGCCCTGCTTCTTCATGACTTGAGTTCATTATACCAAGCAACGATTTATATTCTAAAAACACTCGATGCACTAGTACATACAAAGAGATCCATCTAGTATCATTATCCTTCAGAAGCTTGTTCTCATCAATTATTCCTTCGGCAAAGTGTTGAAATTCCCTCAATCATTTGAGACTTTGACAGAAGTATTGGTAGAGCTCTTTGATTAAAACTTCAATTTTTTGTACTGGACCATGCTTGCTAACAACTCCAAAAGCTAGATTCATTTTGTGGGCCATGCAGTGAATGGGCGTAACGTTGGACGCACAATGCACACCAACTTATTGGAAATCATCATGTCATTTATACCTCCATATTCAATCAGAGATCTCTTTACTAGTTCAAATAGATTTTCAGTTGTCGCATTATCCTTCATTTTAGCAACAGTTAGTAGATGAGGTTGGCGGAAAAAAATTGTGTACAGTATAAACATGCATGCATACCCATGAAGTATTAGCTACTGCTATAACCTCATCTAAAGACAATGTAATAAAATTTGACTCTTTAATTTTTTCCTTTAGATCCTCTTTTTCAACATTGGCAAGACAACTTGCCC
Source organism: Thuja plicata (assembly GCA_018584345.1). NCBI lineage: Eukaryota > Viridiplantae > Streptophyta > Pinopsida > Cupressales > Cupressaceae > Thuja > Thuja plicata. The sequence goes on along the minus strand of MU228523.1, from coordinate 736,687 downwards.
ATTCCCATCCACTATTTATTGACCAGTAACTGTTAGGATAGTTAGGAACTTTCAAAAAGTGTAATAAAGAACTCAATGATGGGTAGTCTTTCATAAGATGCCCTCTGCTCAAAATATTAAAAACAACACTTAACTGAACAGCTTTTCCCATTAGTTCTACTTCCAATGCTTTTCCAAAACAAGCTTCAATAGAGCCTTTAACTTGAGCAGGCTTCGTCTGTATATTCAGCTGAAATTCATATAACTTTGCATTCCTAACATGTAGAAATTCATCCTTTGTTTTCCATCTTATCACTAATTTTTCAACTCCATCTATGGTTTTCTTTTTCGTAAAATTTACCCATATGCTTCTCTATGGTGTCAATTTTTAACCGCAACCTCTTTTCCTTCTTATTTATCTCTCTGAAAATCTTACATCTGCATTCTATCGGAGGCTGACCTTCAATTGGATTGTCCACTAGTTCAATGAATGGATACTTTGACACCCATTCTATTTGAAAATTCCTCAACAACTCCCACTTCCGATCATTTTTTGAATTGTTTTTTCTTTTCTTTTTCCCTACACCATCATCATCTCTCACATTCTCAGTCTCATCCAAGTCAATTATATCATTATGGCTACTCTGGGTATTTAACTGAAAATCCTCTTCAAGTTCATCATGATATGAGATATCAAGTTTGAAGGCATTATATTTTGCCTTTAGTATACACAAGGAAAAACATGATCTGCACCATTGGTTTACACTACACCGACATACAGGGCATAGCACTACCCGATACTGCCAAGTTCAAAGCATCCTGACAAACACTATTCAGTGTTACCCGATGACAAAAAGGTTAATGGAACCCGATGAGTAAAAATAGTGCAACCCGACGGAACCTGACAGATGAAGGGAAACCGATGATCAGTTCAACAAAGGAACACTGACAGGCTTTCATTTCAACTTGACAACCAAGAACCAACAGTCAATTACATCCCGCAAAAAGTGGATTTGACTTTCCATGTTAGATAAATCACTGAAGTTGTATATATAGCTTCTTGATTTGTTTTCAATCCATTATGTGCAGAGGAAGCAAAGTATTTATTATTATTTTAATTAGTTTTACCGATTTAAAACATGCAAACTAAAGATCAAGGTCAAGTTGTAAACCTTGGATCTAATAGTTAACATTGTAATGCATGATTCTAAGATAGGTCAAATACTTGTATAAATAGATGCTCATGTGTGTGATTTTTGTACCTATTTAAGAAAGACACAACACTTCAATAGATCATTGCATTAGCTAAAAAGGGGTTAGATGAGCATATAAAACCAACTAATATCGACCTATTGCTTTCTAACTAAGAAGAGTGTGATTAATAACACAATAGCGCTCAGATTATGCTACTATCAGTGACACATACGACTTAGCATGAAAGATTTGAGTTAAAACAAGCTTTTTAATCAATAAACATGCATACTACCTCTAAAAATGAACATTATAACTATGAATTAACATGAAAAACTAAATGAAATATGAATCTAGGAAAATACTAACAGCATAACAATGCATTCTTAATATGAGATGAAGGCTTATTTGCTCTCAAAAAAGTGTTCTATTTATAGAAGAATGGGGAAAGAGAGGGGGGACAAGGTGCATTAATGAGTTGAGGGACTCATTAATGGATGGTGTAAGAGCTTTAAATGCCTTGGGAATTTAATAGGTATGGAGGAGACATGGGCTTAAGGAATCTTCATTGATAAGGCATTAATGAGAGCCTTAAAGAAGCATGGGAAGGGTGTAAGAGAGTGGCTTGAGAAAGTGGACTTGAGGGAAGGAATCTTGATATTCCTTGACTTTCTCAAGTGGGTGGAGTTGTTAATCATTCCTAAATGGAATGTGACAACATTAGGAGGTGGGTTAGGATAGAATTGGGATTAGAATTAGATTAGCATGGGGGAAATAGATTCGGATGGGTTAGAACCCAGGGTAGAAGTGGTTGAGATGGGCTAGGTTGGGGTTTAGGGGAATATAAATGAAATGAATTAAACTTATTTAATTCATTCAAAAATAGGATATTAATTATTTAAACAATTAATTTCTTTTTAATAATTAATAGGACTATAGCCAATTAAATTAAATTA